>JXSR01S034335.1:178614-190264 GCA_000969725.1 Ophiothrix spiculata
ATCTATCAATAAACATTTTGAGAGCTTTTCTTCCAACAATAACCCCTAAAGTAGTCGTGTACTTTTGAAAAAAAAAACTTTTATAAAAATAGAACCTGGATGAATTACACACCAGCCACGCCTGCTTAATTTCGAAACACAAATGTTCTTTTTATCATTGTTATATCATTTCCCGTTCTACAATACGAATTTGAACACTAAATAATACAGATTTGAATTGAATATTGTCCCGCTTTGGATTTAACATATATGATTGTCCCTTGTAGGTATTTAGCAGATGATTTATTAAGAATTTGACAAAGTGTCTGGGCGACAGTTTCTTTTATTGCTTTGTATTTTCGGGTATATTTGTATAGCTGACTGGCAATCAATTTTTTTCTTGTCTATTCTCTAATCTTTGAGGCAATTGGGTTGCGTTCAGTATCATCATGATCATATGATTTGAATTGTATAAAAAACCAGAAAAATACCCCTAGCCAAAAGGATTATAAATAAAGATAAAGGATTTGAAAAATTGTCCCTGAGTAGATACATTTATCGATTAAAAGTCGGCCAGAGCCGTGAACCTCTAGGCTGACATTGATCTTCTCAATAATTAATTCATTAGATTTTGAAAGTCGTTTTCGATGTGATAATAAAAGCATGAAAAAAGTAGTCCTAATGTGGGAATGAAAAAAGTAGTCCTAATGTGGGAATATGGGATTTTGAAAAAATAACAGTTTCTTTTATCAACAAAGTGTACCCAATATTGAAGTTAAGCCAGACATAAAGTCCATCTACTTAAACTCATTGCATAATGATTGAATGTGATGTGTGTTTCTTATTTACTTTGTCCCTTACCCTTGATCTTCTGTCTTCTACCTTTCCCTCTTCATTCCTTCCTTTCTCTCCTCTTTGCGAGGTCAACTTCAGTTTGCTTTTCCATAATCGCCATAAAATAGGTCAAGCAATACATTTTTAACTAACAGGGAGCTGGAGTTCATTACAAATTGTACTCCTCTTTCACGTCTTTTGCAAACTTCTTTTTGATAAGTCTTAAAATAAATTTTAACAAAACGAAACATCTTATTTGATAAGTTTCTACTGATTTTTTAAACACAAAAATAAATGGGTTTTGTTGTTGTTGTTGAATATTGAATGAAAAATAGAGGAAATATAACCTCTGGGTTCAACAGACGTATTTGTTTGAATATAAAATACAATTGTTCAGGAGTTCTTTAATAGATCTTATTTCGACACCACCATTAAAAATAACTTAAAATACTCTTCTTCGTAGCATAATTAAACCAAACATGACCATAAATGATTTTTATCAAAAGAGACTTAATAAACCTGCCATTGTAAATCAGAATTCATTAGAATCATTAATTTTCCTCATATTTCTTGTATTTGTCAATCCATCGAAGCGTCTTCACTTATAAAACCTCACCTTATGTTCCCGGGAGCCTTTGAAATGAATTTGATCATGAAAAATGACAACTTCCTTCAAGAAAAATATTCAGTTTTTAAATCTCACGATGTTGTCAAAAAGGTCGCACGCGCCCATCCCTAAAAATCCACAAAAGCCGCGTTCCGCCACAAGGGAAAAATGTGCTCCCAGTCTAGAGTAATAGTATTATGAGAATTATACCATTATAAAACTTGTATTTTGATAGGATTTAATCACTGATTGCGCCAAAACATGTGTCAATTTGATATTTGATTTAAATGAATAAATACAATTTAATCTAATCACCATTCAAATATTTTTTGTGAAACTTTGTCTGTCATAAATCACCATTGCAAAGTGCTCGCTGCGACGCTATATATAACCATTTCATATAAATACAATAGTATTTAGTAACCTAAAAGACTTACGAACAAAACGTGAAAACGATATTGGATTCATGTGTTACTATAGCTGTGCGTTGTCATGAAAATGATTTTGATATAATCTACTCTGTCAATATTTGTTTAAATGCCTTATGTTTCAGAATTTAAAGTCATGGAAACTAGGCCAGGTTTGATATCTTTTTAGTTTCAAGTTTATTTATCTTCTATTGCCTTATATACCAGACTTTGCTTTTTCATGCATTTTTAAAATTATATTTTGGTTTAAAATTGATTCACACTGTTTGCAAAGGTATTTCCGCTGATCATGACAGACTTGGTTGGATAAAGCATTTGATACAATGGATCAATGATGTAATTGCATTCTCTTTAGCCAAATTAATATTGTTGGACTATACATTTTCGGTTAGAACTTTGTTTCCTGCAACCGAATATGTAAATGATGGGCTTCGTGTAAAACAAACGTTGAAAAGATTGTAAGATTCTTTTAAAAACACCTACTAGAAACATTTGTAGTCTAAATACCTATAACCGTGGTGCATAATCTTGTATATAGTTGTCAGTAATTCACGAAAAAATAGATCACTTCTATCATTGTCTATAGGGAAATCTGAATAATTAATGAAATCAATAAAATTTAATTTGAAATAAAATTCATGACAAATAACAATAACCCAGATATCATATTTCTTCATTCCTCTCAAATCTGTCAACAAAAGTTTAGAGATACTAGATAAATAATAGATAATTATTTGATACAAAAAAGTGAAAAAGAAACAGATTTTTAAATTGCGATGATTTTGAAGCCTTCTGTTTTCCCCTGCGTTTTGTTGACCAGATGGTCAGTAGAAGTGACCGATCAACACGCAACTCTTAGTTCTCTATGAATTGTTTTAGATGTTTTTTGTAAATACTCTAGTGATGATACATGGCCGGTCCCCTCTGAGTCGATGGCACGTGTCGTGGCCGGGTAATCTAGACTTGATTTGAAACTAAAAAAGGCTTGACAAAAGGTATCTTCGGACTTGGTGGATGAAGTTTAAAGCGTATTTAATAGGTCAGTGTAAAGCTAAATGCTTGTTTGATACAACCGTGTGGATTCCGATTTGATTGGACGTATGTCATATTTCGTAGAACATAATGAGCAATTATTTTAGAAACATTGTTCAAACATGGTGTCATTATTTAATCCTCATCGTGCTCATGTCGATGTTTTTGCTACAATTTTTGCCCGAGCATTTTTGACAAAGAGAATTGGAATCTGTAGCCAACGTGGTCAATGTCCGAAGCATATTACATTTTGGACAACTGTTACCATTTCATTTGTCGTGTTTAGTTCGAGCTTACTTTAATTATTGTAAAACATTAGGGATGTCATTCGCACGCAGTGCTTGTTGACTTGCTCCTTCAGATGACAATGCACATCATCTCCAGATCAAAATCAAAAGAAGACTGTCATCACCAAAACTTACCACATTTGATAACTTCCCGGGTTTACAAGCGTATCTCCAGAATCGCTTCAGTGTACTTACAAGATCTTATGAGGCTCCCAATGATTTTAAAAGATCTTTTAAACATTTTAATGCTCATAATTTTGTTTATGCTTATCAATGTGGAATTCGTTGTTAATTGATATTGTAAACCGGCAATTGCCTAAAATGTACAAGCGTGTAAAGGGATGTCCAGCACCTTTGTTAAGTGGTAATGTTAAAAAATGTACATAGAGACTATCTACACCGTAAGGCAGTTCGCTCTAATAACGATCAAGATTGGAAAGCTTATAGAGTTGCTCGCAATAATGTCAACTCTAAGATCAGAAATGCAAAAATTAATTATTATTCTGACTTGATTATAAGTATATGATTGAATAATTACCCATTTATTATATCAGACCAAAAACCTAACTACTATTTTCTATGAAGAGTCAAAAGGCATCTGCGTTTTTTTTTTCTTGAAAAAGGGACTCGAACACCATTTTAGCAATGACCACTTCAATAACTGATGAATCTGCCATCCAATTCTAAGCGAGGGAAAAAATAAGCAAGTTAATAGTTTCATATTGGTTGTGATCGTGGTTTAAGTGCTTTTAAAAATGTCCAGTGCAACATGCCCCGACCACTGGCCGCCTCTATTATGTTATAAAGATTCTAAAAGGGTACCATTTTAAGGAGCGCGTTCGGTGTAATTTGACAACCAGATGTTGGGGAAAATAAGTAGCCATCAAACAGCTAACAATGTAAATCTGAAATAAAGTCTTAAAGAAATCCCACCTTGTGTTAAACGGTGAAATACAAAAGCCTTATCTTTCTTGGGAAAATCTAAATAAATACCCCTTTAAGTGCCGTGCTCATAAACATTGGTAAACAAACGCACATTGGCAATGGTAAATCACGTTTAAAAAGCACGCATGCTCTTCTAACTCCAGTAACAATTCCATCAGGTCGTACGTAGTTAGTTGCTTGATTTTGCGATGATGATTCAAGGTATCAAAATCCGCATCTTTGTTGAGAAATTCTAAATAAATACCATTTTAAGTGTTGTGCTCACAAAGATTGGTAAGCAGATGTAAAGTGACCATAAGAACTCAGTTATGCACTACACTCTTATGAATTTCATCAACAGGTCGTACGTACTCTATCTTGCTTTATTTTGCAATGATGATCAACGAAATCATCATTGCAAAGATGATCAACGAAATCATCATTGCAAAATCAAGATAGAGCAACGTACGACTTGCACTGCAATGATGATGATCCATGGTATCAAAACCCTTATCTATTTCTTCAAGAAAACACGTAGCTTTTGCTGAGAAAGCAAGCATACAAACTTTGATTGAGCACGCATTTGTTTACTTTTCAGCCCGATACATCCGATTCACAATTCTAATTGAGTTATCTAAGATTTCAATTTTAAACACGTGATCAATGTTTAAATATTAAAGCCAGTTTTCTTGAAATATTTGTAAATAAAACCTATTGTTATAAAATGACCATGAATCTAGCCCCTTGCGATTGGGACTAGCACGATTTTAAAGAAAAGAAATAATGGTGACTAAACTCTCTCACGAAAAAGATATTACCTATAATACCGGGTACATAAAGGATCTTTGGAGTAAAAGTTACTGGTAAAAAAGGAACATAGAATGGGGTAAATAGTTGCGCACGTGCCGTATTGGTCATTAGCCTCGGGAAAAACCTGTCCATGGCATAATCATATGGACGTCCAGAAATGTTTGTGTTTTAAGACAGGTCAATGTCCAGATTGAAGCTTTTGTGATTTTTGGTATGACTTTATTCCCAGTAATTAATATAAAATAAACATCGTATCCGGCAAAATTGGAGGAATCTAGGGGTTTGTATTGTTGAAATAATGACATTGCCCGAGATTAGTTTTGAATTAAATAAACTTATTGGAAAGAACCGATTTATTTTACCTTAATTGTTCTTAAACTTATACTTAATAATTGAAAGAAAATCAATGGATAATCGTGTGGATTTAATCATAATAATTAACAAATATAATTGATCTTGGTTACGTTTGGATTACAGTGCAAAGTAAACTTCCGACTTTTCATTCGTTTTCGATTAATTCTGACATTTGACCTCTATTTCCAGATGTCAGTATCGTCAACGTGAAATTTAATAGACATATTTTCAATGTTTACCGTCGTGAATTCAAAATTCATTCTAACTTGAATTGAGATTAATTTGACGATTTTGTTGACCATGATTACATTACATTTTACATATTATCTATCTATATCTATCTATACTTCTTAATTCATATTCCTTAGTTTTTGTAATCAAAATAAAAGACCGTCATAAAATTTGCATTGTAAAAAAAATTGTTTTTTAGTATTCCCGAAGAAAAGAATGAGAGTAACACTCTAACGATCAATAAACTTCTAACGATCACATTAAAAGTTCCCTTAAAAAGTTCTTACATCCCTTGAAGGTCATTCAAGAAATATATTTCTGCCAAAGGGGAAAATATGCAACTTGGATTTTACAAAAGTGAATATAAGAGCATTAGCCCATAGCTATCAATTGTACAAATTGTTTTAAGGTGATAAATTGTTACGTCAAAGAGCATTTTCTGCCAGAAACATTTTGAACAGCCAAGGTTAGCTCTGACTGAACCATGATTATCTAAGTGCAAAATCCACTAGCCAACCACAGAAGGTCTATGATCAAACCCCAGTAGCTGGAACGCTCGCTGCTTTGGTCACTAAATGGGATCCGAAGTACTGGCCACATTCCATAAAATCTATAGCCGTAAACAACGGCTTACACGGAGCTCTTTGTGCGTATACCAAAATATGCTTCACCGAGTGGTTAAAATATTTTTGATAACAAACACATCCCGATGAAAGCTGAATGTTGTCAAATTAAGGCATTATAAATGTGACACTTGGTTGTCTAAGACAATAGATGTCACATTACATTAATATTAGGTTACAATGTCGACGAAAATGGAACTATGTAACAAGATATTTTATAAAGAGGGCATATACCAATTATTATAGTTTCCATGAATAGCTCAAGTAAACTTTTATCGCCTATGTTAAAATCATGCAGAGATGAAATTGAAATAATAAGAAGACATTCGATATTACTACGATCAATTGAATTATCAACAGACACAATATATATAAGAGTGTAAAGTTTCTATTTTCAGAAAACCCTAACGATGTTTATTGCACCTCTAAGAAGGTGTCTAATACATCGCTCTTATAAATCCAGGACTTAAAAATGTATTTTTGAATATTAAAACCAGGTATTTCTGTAAAGAAGTTAAGACCTACAGAAGATAACGTAACTCATGTGTATATAGTAACTATTCTATTCTATATTTCTTCTTTGATTTTTCACACAACATTATTTTCTCAACGATACTCCTTAATTTCTGACTAATATTTAGTTTTTTACTCCTTGATGTTAAAATTGACATAAGTTTTTGGAACTTGTTTTTGGATATAAATCCCTATTTGTTTTCATCAACACTGAGAGATGCACACTTTGTTGTATATTGCACCAAAATACATCTTAATGGTAAATCATAACAATAAATGACCACCATGCAGTATTCTTAATAAAGGGAAATGGAATCGAAGATATTTGGTTTATGATTTTCAGCTTGCGTACCCGGCCTCACGGCTGTATGGTATCTATGGAATACAAAAACGGCCTATTTCTTTTCATTTATGAGATTAACAAAGGTAGATATGTCTAAATGTTATTTACCACTGCAAATAAGAGTCCGTTACTTCTGTTCAAAGTTAGTGTGAAACCCAAGCTCTAGACATGCTAAACATATCGAATCCGCACTCGCTGGTCACCCGTCTTTGTATCACATGGTTACCATAACCCGTGAGGCCAAGTGCGCAAGCTAGCAATCTTAAACCAAATATCTTGGATTCCATTTCCCCTTAAGGATACTGCATGGTGGTCATTTATTGTTATGATTTACCATTGAGATGTTTATTTGGTGCAATATACAACAAAGTGCTCTACATCTTGCATTATTTGGATAAACTTTAAGACACAACTTGATTTTTGAAAATGGAGAGGTTAAGGTTTGCGAGTTTGTTCGTTGTGAGTTATGTTTAATTTTTAAGGGTTGTATAGAGTTATAAGAGTACTAGGTGACTGGAACATAGATGTTTATTTACCATATGCTTTTTGGTCTTGATTACCCGATGATGGAAGGTTTCTTGAGACAAACGCGGAATACATGTGTTTACATTGGTTAAGAACATTTCAAAGTCATTTTCTTCAGTAGCCTAAACCTGTTCGGTCTGTGGATAAGTGAAATTAAATCCTCCTAAAATGAACAGCTTGGGTGTAAATGTATTTAATTCACCTTTATTTCAACATAAAGTTTTGATTTGTTCTTCTTAGGAAGATAATTTCGTAAAAATTTCCAAATTTACACTGTCTCAATTTTAAAACAGTTACACTGGATCCCGGGCACCGTATTAAACTTGCAAAAATTTAAAGTTGACACAATCTTACCTCAAATGAAAATCTCTACTGATTCAACTCACTTTCATACTCCTCATTTATCCACAGAAAAAAACAACCTGGTAATTTGTGGTCTTGATTCTGGCCGTGGCACGTGGATGCGTGCATAGTGGTTGGTCGTCAGTGATGCGTTGTGTAGGTTATTAATTTCGCCTGTGCTTCCATGGCGCTGTGACGATTTGTAATGGTGACGAGTCGATACAGTTCTTGACTTGTCAGAGTGGAGTTAAGATGTGGAAGAGCTTTCTCTTCTCTATGCCTGTAAGTGCATTGTCGAACACAGGAATACAAGAAATAGCATCCGGAAAATTTGTTTGAATTTTTTTCTTAATCGTTATTGACTTTACTGACATTTTTCCGATATGGATAAAATTAAAGGTAAGATCATGGGCACGTATTGTCACGTAGTTGACTTCAATTGAATAAAATGTATTGACGTTAATTCAGCGACTAATTCAGACGCTAAACTTTCGGTAATAAGAACCATCTTCAGTATATCAAGTAATGAAAGTATCCATGGAAGCCTGCAATGCGATACACCGTCAGGAAGAATGTTCAGGATTGTCCGTGCAGTGTGGTGCTTAATATTTAACGAAGTCTTATTTTTATGATAATATGGTTTTCTAGCCATAGGACTGCGTTTAACTCTGCTTGGCAAAAGTATAAACATGATAAAGCACATGATGAGTGACAAGTATATATAACAATGTTTGACATGTTTTAAAAAATTGATAATCCATTTTTTAAAGACCGATAAGTTAAATTAATGTTGCGTTCTCATTTCTCTTCTTTGAACTCTTTACAGAAATGCCGACTCCTCCTCAAGTTACTCTCTGTCCATCATCGTTACCAGGTGCTTCCGTCGGTGTATTTTCCGCAGATTGGATCAAAGAAGGGACAGAGATGGGCCCGTTCACTGGGAAAGTGGTTCGACTCCAAGACATTGCCAAAGACATGGACAATAGATTTATGTGGGAGGTAAGTGGGTGTTTTAATTTTGCTGGGGACTTTTTCTCCTTACTTTGTTCCTTTAGCCTATTGACTTGGACTTAGTCCGAGTCTATGATTTAGACAATAGCTTTATTTTTAACGACGAGAGTAAGAAAGTATATATGTAGCAGATACTGTTAAAGCATTTAGTTCAAGTTTATCTGCTTTCGGTACTATTCAAGTCACTCACTTAAATTTGTAGGAAAGGGTTTTAAAAAGATTTTAGAGAGATACGAAAGAAGATCATCATGTTCCTGGTTAAAGGTTTAACAATTGTAAGTCTCTGATGCAAAATCCATGATTTGTATCGTCAAAGACAGAAGCACTGACGTGGGGTTGTATATTCTTTAAATTCAATTACGGGGTTTTCTATCAGCAGGATTCGTTGATCATGTCAATACTTCGTGAATAAGTCGTACTCCAATAATTCTTAAGAATTTGTTGGGCAATGTAAAAAGAAAAGTGTATAACAAATTATAGGATCCTGTGGAATTCTGTTTACACAGTCCAATATATCATTATTTGTCTTATAAAAACTAAGGTATGTTATTTCCTGATATTTCAGGTTTTTGATGACCATGGAAGATTATCACATTTTGTTGATGCATCCGATGAATCACAAAGAACATGGATGTGTTATGTGAACTGCGCCCGCAACGATCAAGAACAGAACCTTGAAGTCTTTCAAATGGGATCCGACATTTTCTATAGAGCACTCAAGGTAGGCCTTTCATATCTTATCATTGTTTATGATTGTAAATGTGTTTTGCCATTTTTAATAGGTTAAATAATAAATTTGCAAAATTTTCTATCAAAGAAAACAAATCTTTAAAACTTTCTATAACAGTACATGTACATTAACAGGATTATTTTTTTTCGGAACTCCATCTTAAATCGATATAGTCTATTTTTCTTGTTTTCTTTTTCGGATTGTGACCGTGTTGAAGCTTAAGTAATTGGAGTAGAAATACGTTCTACAGTATACCCTAGAATGATTTAAGATTTCGTCCTACATTTTAAAGTAATAATTTTCAATATTTCATAATATCAACATCTATTACAGTTAAAATCTCGATAGTTAATAGCTTTCAATGTTTTCACTTTGCAGACGATACCACCCGACCAAGAGTTGTTAGTGTATTATGGCAGCACTTACGAAATGTTTCTTGGTATACCAGTCGCATTAGCTTCAAGAGATAGTTCACCAATAGAATCAAAGAATAAGCAATCAGGTACGTGTAATGCTCAAGGATCACGTCAATAGAGACAATATGTATATGTTGGGTTTTCGACAAACATTCTTTTTCATACCTGATATAAAATTGACGTCTGATTGCTAGAATATCGACGTTGAAGACTTGCAAAGGTGTAAAAGTTTTGGGCAAATTTTTATGAAAGAAATATCTGTGCAAAAATAATAATATGACAACCTTAGCGCAGAATAGTCCCATGTCCCAAGAAACAAGGAATACACATACAACTTTTCGTATTCGCAGTCGACAAATAAAAACATCTTTTATCCTCGTCTTTTAACAGGTAACTCATCTCCTGAAAGACTAAATGGCCATCGAGAGTCGCCCAACACTACTTGCAATACTACAACACCCAGTACAAATTCTTCACCATACCGGCTCAACTGTACAGTCTGCAGACGTGGGTTCAATTCCCGGAGTAATCTTCGCTCACACATGCGTATACATACTTTGGAAAAACCTTTCGTCTGCAAGTTTTGTCATCGTCGATTCAGTCAATCATCGACTCTTAGAAACCATGTTAGACTACATACGGGTAAGTACGCACACGATATTCTTATTAGCACTGCTTGTTAATTGGTCAACAATTTTTCTCAAAAGCGAATTTGACCAATCACGGACGTTGTAAGAGAAAAAGGACAAAGTATCTTCATTAGCTACATCATGAATATGCTTCGGTCATGATTACTGTTTCTGTGAAACCCAGCACGATTTCATTGGACATACGTTTTCTCAGTGTAACATTATAGAGCGCGGAATGTCTTTCAAGGGGCAGCACAAAACAATGATGCATCTCGGCGCTTTTAATAATAACATGACATTCATGGATGTACTTAGACTTGAGAAGCAAAAGTGGGTCAGTTATTGTCGGGCTCTAATAGATTAGGATTTCCTAGCAGTGGTTAGATAATAATAGCCTGTCTAATGATAAGATATTCCAAGACCGTCACTTTCCAAAAAATTTACCATTTTTAACTCAATATTAATCGAAGCCCTATCTAAAATGCTATATTATTCTAATATATCGTCATAATGGTGTAAGAGCTTATACGTGAATCTCCAAAGTAGAAAAAGTAAAATTCGACAGAAAACTCTGATAATCTCAGTCAATATATCATAAAAGCAGTCTTTCAAAAAAGGTCCATTCTAAAAACACTTTAAATGGGGGCTCTGCACTTTGCCATTTTTGCTGATTGGTAAATTTACAGAAAAAAATCTATAAAATTCAATGTTTATATCATTACCATTGTCTAAAATAAAGGCTTGAATGAGTTTGAAGATGGACATGCCTGGGAGCGAATTGACGCATTCGATATGGCCATGCTAGGAAAGGCTAGCACCAAGGAAAACGTATGTGTGTTTGCCAAAAAGAGAACGACTTGAGACTGGGGACAAAAGGATGATATCATATTACTGGGAAGGGGGGAAAAGGTTCTGGTAAACTCATAACAAGTATTACCTAAACTATATAATTGATCTTTTCAATTTTAATTCTTAATGTTGATGTTAATTGAAGCTGCTTTGGTTATCAAAGAAGTGACCCGTTCTTTTCTT
>JXSR01S034335.1:203195-214745 GCA_000969725.1 Ophiothrix spiculata
ATATAAACTGCACTGTTAAACAAAATAAAGATTTCTTTTACGATAGTTCTGATGACCACAACGTATACACTAAAATATTAAGACAATTTGGAAGTATAAAGATATTTAAACCCAAACTGAGGAAAACATACCAAATTGCTTCAATTTTCAAGGTCAAACAAGCAGCAGTAGATAGCAAATAACAATAGTATTCATAACAGTAGATATCTAATAGAAAGGTTTTGTAGCAACATAGATAACAAATAAAGAAAGTGTCAGCAGTAGATAGCAAATGTAAAATATCTGGTAGTGAATAAGAAGGTACTACTTATATATTATTATTTTATTTCCAAAATACTTCAGATAATACTTTGCTTATCGTCGTCATCTATCTATTGCCGATAATACTTTCTTTTTAAATATATTCTGCTGCAGATAACACTCTTTATTTTCCATAATACTGCTGATAACATCATCTTTATAATGCTGATAATATGTTATATATAATAATTTGCCAGTATTTAAAAACTTTAAATTATCATTTGCTATGACAGTTTGTGATAGAACTTGGACTGTATTAGCTATATCTACTATTTTTTATTTATTTACCTTGTACCCCCATGATCTCAAAATCATCGAGGTAGGGGGAGGGGGCTTTTACAATTAAAATACCAGTCGATATTTGATTTATACACTAAGATAATTTTGAGCTTGCCATACTATAAAATCTTGAGGATGATAGTTAGAACTATTCTTGGTCGGAGTGTTTTATCTTAACAAGTTTTAATTCTAGTTCTTTTAATGTGTTAATCATGTAACATGATTGGTCATCAGAGTCACAAGAACTAGTGCAACAATCTTTAACAGTTCGGTTTATTTCTTCAATCAATGCAAGTAATGATTTAACCGGGGACGTGTTAACTAAACATGTAAATTTTTCCTTAAACTCAAAAAGACAAAACGATCAGTCATTCGTGTGACAATATTGCAAATTAATGATTTGTGGTCTGGTGTAATGTCATTAAGACCTGAAAAACACGTGTGTGATGCTATAATATTGGTGTTACTTCGGTGGCTAAACTTGTCGCTTTTAAGTAGAACTGACCACTGCGGTTACCACATAAATAATAACTAAAAGGGCTTATAAGCTAATTTATTTTGAACTTGAGCATCCAAATGGATGAAACCAACTTTAAGGAAAGTTGTGTTTCTCATGTGACCGCTTGTCCTCTTCCTGCGTCATTTTTTGAATAAAACTGATCACTCCAACCTTTGGTAATTCTAAAAATCAATATATCAAAAATCATCAATATATATGAATCCAAATTAAGACATTCAAGAACTTAGATACCATATTGAAGTTCATATTTTAAACGTTTTGTCAAACTTAGGACGGTACACTTATTAAAAGATGCCTTCCACGTATTATTTATAGTCATATAACTAGATTTGTATTCGTTAAAAGAATAGGCTTTAATATCAATTTCAGTTTTAAATAAAGACCAATTAGCATGTTCTAACACGATGCTCCGCCAACTGACGGTCCAATTATGTGATCAATTAAGCTTAACATTATTAATCAGAGGTTTAAGTACATAATTTGATATGAAAGGTTAGAAATACCAATAAAGTCATCGAACTAATATGACATTTACATCATAAATCAGAACAGACACTAAAACAATGCCTTTCCTTACATGTAAACTAAGAATATAGACGAACGTGTAGTGACAGGACGACACGGTTGGAGGCTGCGATACGCGTACCTTAACCTACTTCCCGGTTTAATGCTTTTGACATCAAAAATGTTATCTTTCTGCGACATGTCTGTTTTAATCATTAAACATATTTATGTCACATAGTAACGCATCTCTTTCGGCATTGTTTGCATAACATCAACAAGCAAACTTTAAGCACGATGATTTAAAACAATATAAACCCACACACGCGTTCAAATGATAACTAGAATTCTCGCGAGGATTGAATTGGTATGTTAAACTCTGCATGTTATATCTAGCTAGATTATGCGGGGCTTTGTTTTATAGATATATCTATCAAGAAGATAATCTTTGTCAATGTTTTGTTTTAGAATATATTTCTGTTACATTTAAGCGTAAAATTATTCATGATGTTATGTTGGTGTAGTTTTACATACGTGAGGGTGAGATAAGTATAGCAAGGGTGTTAATTTTAACGATTCTGATGTAATATGTTGATTAAAACTTCGAGATTAAACCCATGCTTGCTGAAAATATAAAATACTTCATAAACCAGTTAAACATGATTGTGGAAGCATCGCATGCATATGAGGGTGAGAACAAACTTCACCTTGTCCCACTTTCATTTTAAAGATAATAATTTGTTGCAACTATCCGGAACCGTCTGTTGCTTTATACTTGAGAATGTGCGTATATTGTCAGAAAATACTTTTAGGAAAAAAGGCCATATATGATTGTTGTGATGTGCTGATGAATGCTACGTAAACATACAAACCGTGTATAGTAGGGTTTTTTTGTCCTCCATTATACATATGTCGTCCTACAACTGACACATATTTTGTCGAAATAACATGATATGATTACCAATAACTCTATAATGTGATTAATGCGACATTGGTTGGTAGGCCTATGTTCTCGAGCTGTGATTTCTTTAGGAACGTGTGCCTATGTTCGAATTATATTATGGTTAAGAGTAGTTTTTGCGCGTAATTTTGCCTGGAGTGAAGTTGATTGTCTTCAAATGCGCGCTTCTTGACTTGTCCTCTATTGTAATGTCCCCCGCCTTTTTCTCATTTGATGCGCCGATGCACGTGTCCATATAATGTATAATACCGTTAATCAAATCAATCAATTATTGAATGAACTGTAACTTAAAAACACTTCACTTATAACAGTCAATGCAATTATTATAATCATCATTTACAAGAATGTTTGAAAACGGGAGTATGGCGTTTGACAGGTTCCGTAAATCATCCATTGAGTGGTCGTTCTTCTATTTTTTTTCAATTTTAAAGAACGCAAAATAGCAGTGCATCAATACATATAAGGCTTTTGAAAGATGCTCCAATCTATAGAGTCTTGTACTCAAGATTCTTTAACGGAATAAAGCATGCATCCTGTATATAAAAGATAATAAAAATCACCCTCGAATATTGGAAAGTGATATGGCATCAGAGTAATCAAGAATGCGCTTTTTTAAAATGATACCGACTACAAGCACTCTACATACTGTATCATACACCCTACTTCGACTAACTTTTTGGTCGCGAGAGCACAGTAACTAGGAGGATCTGCGATTAGTCGATCCAGTACTGAGTCGATCGACTTTTCAAGTCAGTTAAAACAGTCTTGAGTAAACACCAATTCAAATTTTAAAAAGTCATGTGTACACAGAGCTGCCATCATAATTTGAACGTAAAGTCGCTAAACTTACAATCTAAGACAAAAGACATACAGAACTAAATTCCTAACTATACATATAATATAATGTATTAATTAGTATTAAATGATGTCTATAAAAATAATACATATTTAGCTGTTTTGTTCATACGTTTTATGCTAAATTTCCTATGTTTTTCATTGTTTTGTGTCATGTTTCAGGCTGTATCTTTATATTCAAACTGTTTTGCTTAGTACACCTGTTGTAAAGTACAAAAGCGTTTTAATTAAATATGTGCAAATTACTAACTATCATTTTTTATGGTTCAATTGGAATGTACTTAACTAATCATAAAGAGACGTAATAAAGTAATAGTAATCTTATGCTATGATGATTACTTAAAAGTAAATAACATTTGAGGTAAAGTTGACCAAATAACCCCTTTTAAAAATACCAAAATACTTATTTAAAAAAACGATATCGTCTGCATTCATAATTGCGTGTGAAATAATTAGTTATCACAGTTCACGGTAGTTGATTTCTAGCATCAGTTTAGCCACTCATCTGGAACCCATGCATCATGGACACCAATTACAACACTCGTGTCATTTTTCAAATTTGTTACATTTGATTATGAAACAATTGAATGTTTTTAAACTAATTTTTTTGCTTGTTAATGATGTAAAATAGATTAACTATTCATGTTAAGAATGGTCCCAATGAGTGTAAAATTGGAAATTAATTTGTTACACAAGGTCATAAAATGATGGTTATAATAATTGCTGCAGGTGCACTTCTGACTCGTGTAGCATGTGCAGTAACCCCCCTTCTCTCTATAACTGGCAGAGGAGGGGGCATCCGCAGAATAAGAGGTATTAAAATTATAGAGGTTTCAAAACAAATAATTGATTGAATTTTTCAGCCACAATCTTTTGAATTTTCATTATAAGATATCGAATAGGCGTGTCTCATCCGATTTTGGTATAGGGCCTACGTGTTTCTATTGTACACTCTTAAAAAGAAAGGATCAAATTGATCCAATAAAGTATCAAATATGAGCTTACCCTTTTCCAAATTCTCCTCAAATTTGATCCTTTTCGGATCAAACACACTCTTTTTTATTCCGAAAAGGATCAAATTTGAGGAGACTTTGGATCAAAATTGATCCGGAAAAGAGTAAGCTCATACGAGATACTTTATCGGATCAATTTGATCCTTTCTTTTTAAGAGTGTAGTGATACAGTTCTTCTTGACTAATTCAATTTCAAAAACTGGATAGAAGTAATAGCGTCCCATTTAAATTAGACATCCCTTCCCCCGCTCATGGTTTACACGACTCTTCGGGTTAATGAACTTGCTTTAAACAAATGATTTATAGATAGTCTAAATGTAACTCCTAATGTTGTTTTGACTATGATAATTATATTGACAAATTTAGTGCTTAAATTAGTTAGGCTAGTTTCGTCCATCGGTTTCAACAATAATTAATTGCACTAAGAATAAAACCAGTATTTTGTTGAATTTTTAGATATTAATATACTTTTGTATGTTATAGAACTCCAAAGGATAGCAAGAACATGTAGAACTTAAAGATAATGCTAATGTAGAAGGGATTATAATAGTTCGGGCTGTATACATGGCGGTCCATAATAGGTCCACTACACTAAATAAACTGGTGCCGTTATCCGGTGTATCCTAAAATGTGGACCTCAAAAAGTGTAGAAGGGTAATTTGTTTGGTGTATATCTTGATCTAATCATGGATTTAGGTTTATTTAAAGTTGTTCTGATGCCATATTTAAGTTTTGTTAAAAGAGATCATAATCAATAATAGAAAAGCCAGTGTTGAAAAAACCAGTTGCTTTATTAATGAGTTCTCGGGTTTTTTTTCTTTTTTTTTTGAAGCAATTTTGTACACTGAAAACATTATTTCGTCAAACGTGGTGGAAAAGTCGTCAAACAGGGGTTATAAATTAGTCATGCAAGTGAATTTCCCCTTATTCGTTACTTGACGATATTTGCGGGCGCATGACAAACGAAAACAAATGCAGGACAAAATATTTTTGTAACTGTACGAATTACAAATTTGTGAAGGACGAGTTTCAACAATTGACAAATGTACTTTTCGTTAATTGACAAATGTCCATTGTCATGAGACAAGGTCAAGACAAACTAATGTAGGCATGACAAGCTATGTTGACAAACTTCTTTGAGCACGACTAAACATACCTGAAAGCTGACGAATTTGCATGACGAATGATATCGTATATAACGGGTTTCTGTACATTTAAGAAGTGGCGTGGCGTGTTATTCTCGAGTAGATTGCACAGCAGGACAATTAGCGACAACACCTCTTTGGATTCGGATAGAACAACACTTCCAGGTTAGGTTTATACCTATAGCCTATCATCACATTCCGACCAGACCGCATTAGATTCGGAGTCGGACACAACAACACTACTGGACTGAGAACTCAGAATTCCCGTACTTATACTTCAGCTTACTCATACTTCATCATCAGATTCTGATCAGACTAGTCCATCTAGATGAACCTCACAAGCGAGCGACGTAGGAGCACGCTTTGCGTTCGCTTGCGAGGTCCAGGCTGGATTGACTAGACCAGACAGCCATTGCAAAACCTGCAAGCAGAACCTGAGTGTTTCGTCTCGTTGATTTCACAGGGATTGAGCCATAAATGGAATTAGTCTACCGAAGACAAAACCTCTGAAAAACTAGTGTCACTTGACAAATTAAGTGACAAATTATTAGGCATGACAAATTAATTTTTGTGCATGAAATTTTTTTTTTTTTTCATGACAAACTAATTTTTCAGCATGACTAATTGTCATGAGAAAGTCGTCATACTAGACCGTTTTTCATGACTTATTATAATTCGTCGTTCAATACTAGTATGACGAATTTCACGACAAATTATAGTTACATGTTACACCAAATCGGACACAGATGACTTCACCGATGAAACGTCCAGATGTTTTGGGAAAAATCACCATAAAGTCAATAACGCTCAATCTGGCTTTTAAATTATAAGTAAAATCTACACCTCGAACAAGTGTCTTTGGGTGAGCATTCGCAAATAATGATACGGGTGAAAATTACAATGCATGTAAACATG
Source organism: Ophiothrix spiculata (assembly GCA_000969725.1). Lineage (NCBI taxonomy): Eukaryota > Metazoa > Echinodermata > Ophiuroidea > Amphilepidida > Ophiotrichidae > Ophiothrix > Ophiothrix spiculata. Next base: position 209,685 of record JXSR01S034335.1, read on the forward strand.
TTTGAGCATGTATGGTTATCTGTAGAAGATAATACATGACTTTATTATGAAGTTGTAAATCACACCAACTTATAAAACGTCATATCAACTGATCCTTGTCAGATTTCAGAGTTGGTAAGGCCTAAATAGGTTGAACTAATTATGTTAAGGGGTCGACCAAGCACTTTTGCATTGTTCTGAAGACAATATTCGGCACCACTTATCAAGAAGTTGTAAATTCATACTGACACGTTTAGATCTAACGGTAACGGTAGTTCCAACTTGTTAAACTAAGTTTAATTAAAGGGGCAAGCGAGGCTTATTAAATTGCCTTATTATTAGATGCATTTAATATGTTTGATATATATAGTGTACATACCTTCCTTTTATGATAGGACATCAGTTGTCTTCTCATTTCTGCATGACTCTTCCAAGGCAAAAGAAAGTAAATTACATGTAATCTCAAATACACTTACTGCGTTCTTACCGTACTTGATGGCTAATCCTTTTATGATAGAGCATCAGTTATCTTGATTCTTCCAAGTCAAAAGAAAGTAAATTACATGTAATCTCATATGTACTTACTGCGTTTTACCGTACTTGATGGCTAATCCTTTTATGATAGAGAATCAGTTATCTTCTCGTTTCTGCATGATTCTTTCAAGGCAAAAGAAAGTAAATTACATGTAATCTCAAATGCACGTGCTGCATTCTCCCGATTGTTATCAGGTTCAATCTTTGTCCTTTTTATGTCACAAATTTGTTATCAGTTAATAATATTAATTGATATGACAGGTCTTATTAGTGGAATCTTTGTTTAATGTTCTATTTTAATTTGAAGTTTAATAATAAAGTCATTAAAAGATATTTCATTATGATTTCTTTGTGAAAGATGGTTGATGTATTTTCTTATTTTTAACAATGAGGTGGCAATATTGACAAAAAGTAGCCCAATATTTAATAAGTTTGCGGGTATAAAGCGCACGTCAAATGACTGTATATTTATAGAATATAATACAAGTTTTCCGTTTCCTGGGTACACAGTGAACGTAATTTATTAAAGTCGGATGCGCTATAACAATGTGCCACGATTAATATGATTTGACGAAAAATAATTTGGGGAATCAGAAAGATGAATCATTTAAATTGTCAAAAGTTGACATAACAGCATCAAACTCTGTAAGATGAAGTAATTTTGCAGAGTTTGATATTTTATTTAAGTTTGAACCAAATGGATAAATTTGAATGTCAACCTTTCAGATATATAAAAAAAAAATCATTACTAAAATATGTTAACAACTTAATTTCAATAGATTGTTTTATTATTTTTTTTTTCTTATTGACTTTCTATGTTTTTAGTGATTTTACATATGTTCGATGACAGAATCTTTCGTAACCATTTTTCGCATGCAGGAGGTCATGATTGTCAAAAGGCTACTGTCACCAATCTGTTGCGATACACGTGTTCAATAAGTGATCTTTTTCATTTTTCATTTTTATTTGTAAAGTACCAGTTAAAACTGTTTGGTTTAAACTTATCAAACTTTATGAAAAAGACACTGTAACAATTACTGACAACAGATGCTTTATGACAGTATCATTACCGTAACCAAATACCGACTAAACAGATTTTCGCAACAAAGTAACAATTATATTCATTTGATGACAACTAAAGACCTTACAAATATCATTTTGAGAGACTTTCTTTCAACGAAAACCCCTCAAGTAGTCGTATACTTTTGAAAAAGGAGTAAACTCTTTTTTATAAGAAAGACCTGGATGAATTACACTCCAGCCACGCCTGCTTAATTTCAAAACACAAATGGGGCTTTTATCATTGTTATATCATTTCCCGTTTTACAATACGCATTTGAACACTAAAGAATACATATTTGAAATCTATATTGGACTTGATAAATATATGGTTGTCCCTGATAGGTCTTAAGCGGATGATTTATTTAGAGTAATTGCCAAGTCTTTTATTGCTCTGTACTTTTCGGGTATATGTGTATTATAGCAGCAGCGCGCGACAATTAGTTTTGTATAGTTGTCTACGATCTCAGCTTTGGGGCAATTGCGTTGCGTTATTGTATAATAAGATTTGAATGGTACATGGTATAAACACCCACGATCGAGAATAGCCTGAGTAAAAAAGATTATATAAACGGTTTTGAATTGTCCCTAAGTAGTTACATTTATCGCTTAAAGTCGGTCATTAGCCGTGAACCTGACATTGATCTTCGTAATGATTAATTCATTAGATTTTGAGAGCCTTTTTCGATGCGATGATAATAGAGTGAAATGAAGTGGTCCTTATGTGTACGAATGTGGGGTTTTAAAACAAAAATATGGAACAATACCAATTAAAGACAACTAAAAGAAAGCTGGAGTTTGTTGAAGGTTACACTCTTAGAAGGCCGGGATCAAATATATGAGTAGTTTTCGGGATCATTTTAGTTTGATCCTTTAAGGATCACTTTTGATCCTTTAAGGATCACTTTTGATCCTTTTGCGGATCAATATATACAAATGGATCAAATTCACCAGGATCCTTTTTGATCCTTTTTTAGGATCATTTTATTTTGATCGTTTTTGATTACAATATCAAAGTTTTGATCCGTATTTCTGGATTACTTTGATACGGAAAGGATGAGCTCACATTTTGATACCGCATTTTGGATCCAACGTGATATTTTGTTTCATATTGGAGTACACCCCATAACCGCTACACAGCGGGGAATGTATACAATGGTGTAACATGTATAAATACGTCAATTTGATCACACAGTCCCGTGGTCGAGTGGTTAGAGCATTGGTCTCGTAATTACCAGCAGGTATAAGTGCGGCGTGGGTTCAAACCCTGCTAGGGTCACTTCAGTGTGATGTTTTATGCAGATCTTTATTATAAGAAATATTTGATCCTTTTTTAGGATCAAAAATTGTGATCCTTATTTTGGGATCATTTTGATCCTTAAAGGGTAAGCTCATATTTGATACCTAAAAAGGATCAAAATTGATCCTTTTTGCTCATATTTGATACTTTCTTTCTAAGAGTGTACACTCCTCTTTTTCGTATTTTTTTTTTGTTTGCAAACTTCTTTTCGATATTGTCTGATAAGAAATTTTGACAATATGAAACGAAATAGATTTTTGTGGAAATTAATTGATGTATTATTGTATTTTCTCCATATGTCAAATTTCCAAATCTTATTTGAAAAGTCTCTACACTCTTAAAATTATCTTACTCTTGTGAGTAAAAACTTACTCAACGGTCACATCTCATATTGTTGAGTAAAATTTACTCAACGTTGGGTAAACTTTGCTCAACGTTGAATAAGATGTGCTCAACATTGAGTAATATTGACTAAACCGAGTAAGATTTTACTCAATGTTGAGTAAGATTTTACTCAACAATGAGCTGTTACCTTCTTACTCAACAAAGAGTGAAATAATTTTTAGAGTGTAGTGGTCTTTCAAACACAAAACAGAAATGCCTTTTTGTTGAATTTTGAATGACAAATAGAGCAAATATATCCTCCGGGTTCAACAGACGTATTCATTTGAATACAAAACACAACTGTTCAAGACTTACTTAATAGATCACATATCGACATCACCGTTAGAACTAACTTTAAATACGTTTCATTGCAGCATAATTCAACCAAACAAGACCATGAATGATTTTCATCAAAAGTAATAAACCTGACATTGTAAATTAGATTTCATTAGAATCATTAATTTTCTCATATTTCTTGTATTTTGTCAATCCATCGAAGCGTCTTCCACTTATAAAAACCAACCTTATGTTCCCGGGAGCCTTGGAAATGAATTTGATCATGAAACATGACAACTTCCTTCAAGAAATATAATTATTCATTTTTAAATCTCACAATGTTGTCAAAGAGGTCGCACGCGCCCATCCCTAAAACCTAAAAATCCACAAAAGCCGCGTTCCGGCACAAGGTAACAATTAATCAGTTTCCTTACGTAAATTTCGCTGGCTTTTTATGGGGATTAGGAAAACTATACATTTTCTGAAAGCTTATGGTATAACGAGAATGAAAAACAATGTTGGCATTTTTTTTAATGTTGGTATGGCGGCCATTTTGAAATTCAAAATGGCTGCCAATTTTAAACTTTTCTTTAACATAACTCATGTATTAATTACTCTAAGAAATTCATTTTTTGGTCCAACTAGTATTTATAATGCCTAGAAGTTCATTTGGAATGATTGTAGTGTATATCTGACCCCAAATTATGTCACATGTATATTTCAAATTCAAAATGGCCGCCAAAATAGCAGATTATCATTAAAATTGACCAAAACAGTCTTTAAAATGGATGATATCATAAATACTCAAAAGGAAATAATATTTAGGGGTGCAAAACGATCATTTGCCCCTACTTTTATTGTACGCTTGCATTTAGTTCAAAATGGCGCCTGTTCTGGGATCCAAAATGGCCGCCAAAATATGTTTTCATGTGCAGAAATGGGTTAGAGGCACTTCAAAACAGTATCAAAAACACCAGATTATCAAAATAATCGACAGATGTTTCAAATCTAATATGGAGTCTCTGTTGAGATCCAAAATGGCCGCCAAAATACAATTTTATGTGCAAAATTAGGTTCGAGGCACTTTGAAACAGTATCAAAAACACAAAATGTCCGCAATAATGGTTGGTAAATGGCTTTGTGGGTAAAGTACCCTGTAAACCCACATAGAAGCATATATGCTTATAGATGAATGCCTTCGGCCTATCCTGAGAATCCAGAAAATCTGCGTGTCGCCCTCTTGAAATACGATACCTTTGATGTAGTTTAGCAAATCTATTGTCTTAATTTGAACCTCAAAACAATTTTGAAACAATGTAGAGAACGTCTGGAAACATAGCTCAGTCTGTAGAGCGTGAGACCGCTAATCTGAGGATTCAGAGTTCGAGTCCGTGTAGCATGCAGCCCTGCCTGACATTTTTTTAAAAAAATAACCATGATTGATGATCAAGTGTGTCATGGAAAATAGTAAACGACTATTTAATTGTATTACAAAAGATTATAATTATAATACACATACATCTGTTTGT
>JXSR01S034336.1:0-12629 GCA_000969725.1 Ophiothrix spiculata
ATTATTCATTATTTTGGAAAAATTCATTATTGTCAAAACTTTCATTTACATGGTTATTGCCTATATTGTTAATAAAAGACAGTCTTAAAACAGGTCATCATCATCATCATCATCATCATCATCAGCCATTGTCTACCCGACTGCAGGGTGAAGGCCTTTCCAATATGGCACCACAGTGACTTGTCTTGTGCTTTCCTCATCCAAGTGACATTAACCAACTAAATAATATTAACCAACTGTTGGTGAAATTTTACCCAATATTTGGGTAATTAGCAACAACTTTTACCCAACAGTTAGGTAATTAGCCAACATTTTACGCAACGTTGGTAATTATTTACCCAGAAGTACGGTTGTTCATAGTTGAACCAACGTTGGGTAAATTATTTGCCCAACGTTCTAACAGTGTGGTAGTATTTGGATAAATAATTTTGATACAGTTTGTTTGGACCTTGAAGTATTAAAGTAGTTGGACTTGGAATGACTTTGACCCAGGAATGGATAAACTTGACAAGCCTTGATGTATGTATAAGAACATATTACATAATGCTGTTATCTTAAGGGCAATATGCAGTTTTATTTTGGGAATTTTTGTGGTGTTGATGAAAATGGAAAAAGAAGTATACAAATAAAACATGGAAAATGGAATCTAACCTTCGATATTAAAAACTATACAAACTGAAATTAAAAAAGAAATAAAATGAAAATTTAAATTTAAATCTAAAATAAAAAAAGAAAAGAAATTTAAAATTTAAAACAAACATGAAAAAGGGGGGAACACTTAAGGAATAAGATTACCATCCCAAGCCAAAGAAAGATAAAGGGACACCCAAAGGACTTGACCAAGTCTATCCTCTACCCTTACAACTAAGAAACATATTTACTGCTCATTATGATCAGAAGGAGATGTCAGACATTTTGAGAGTTTAATGAAAATAATGACAGTTTTGGTCAAATTGAAAAGGTTATGAGGGCGGGTGACAGGAAACTAATAATCAAGTTTCATTAGCCTAAGTTACAATGCATAGTAATGTGACTCTAAAATCATTACAAATAACAAGAATAGGCTATATGTCAGCGACACGAAAATGGCAAAGTGGCACGCTATTATCGGGGAATGAGCCATATTTCCTTTTCTATTAGAACTTTTTTCTCTTTTAAAAATGGCTAAAAAAATTAGGTCAGCAACCTGTCTAGTCTGGCAAAGTCTGGACGAAGAGAAACAAATACCATTTTTATGAGGCCTCTTGTGCATGCTAATGCACATGTTATCAGCCAATCAAAACGTCCAATTACCATCATGCACCTACGTCACTAATTGGGCAGACGCATACAGTCGCTGTCATCAATCAATTTACAACGCTACGCCTCAAAATATACCAATCATATGTGTCGATTCAAAGTTTTGTTAAAGAGACTAAGAGAAGATGTCATTCCGGAAGTTCGCGGTGTATTCTTTGGTCTCTTTGTGATTTTTCGACAGACTTGACGCGCAAAAGAAATAGTGGCATATTTTTCTCAAAAATACTCGCATTTACTTGAAAATGGCACGTTCTAAACAACAAGGTCGTAAGAAAAAGCAAGCCCAGGTAAATTTGTGTTGGTGTTCGTGTTTTGCTAGAAATAAAAAGCTTTTTTAAAGCTAATGTACGTAGAGAGCCAGCCAGTCGATAAGACGCGTGATGATTAATTGATCGGTCTTTGGCTCGGCAGCGTTGTTCAGGCTTGCACGTGTAACACTATTTTGCTCAATAAATAACTCATTTTTCACATATTTAAAGACATTTATATTTCAAAATGCCCAGAGCAAAGAAAGGAGCACAGAAGAAGAAACCAGTCAAGGTAGATTTTAATAGTTTCAATGCCTTCAATATATGAATAATTTGCTATATTTACAGCATGTTTTTTTTTGCTTGTTCATGTTTTGGCCATACAATGCATCTGCAGCGATGGACCGTGCATTGTTGGTCACAGTGAACATTCCTGTAATGTTTTTGTATCCTAAACAGTTGTGTGCCTAGTGCTTGAACAAATGAGTGCACAAAAATTGTAGGGAGGAGTAAATTGTGGCTCGAGTATCATTTTATAGGGTGACACCAGGGACCAGCTTCAGCTGAGACATATTGTCATATATAGACATTTCATACCCGTTCACTTTCATCGGACCAAGGCTTGGTCACTTCATACCCGTTTTTTCATACCTTTTGGTTGTAAATTATGAATTTTGATTTAATTAAACTAATAAATAAACAATACTTTTGTCTTGAAAATAAAAATTTAGGCAAAGCCAAAGTAATATTATAAAGAATAATTTTAAATTGTACAGTTTATTTGAAATTTGAAGGAATTTTAAAAGCCAATTTCCGTATTTTATTAAAATATGTAGGCCCTAAATAGCCATATTCAGCAAGAGCTAGACCTACTAGTATGTCGACAAAACATTATATGTATTGTAGACATACTGATCTCCATTGAACAATGGTTAATTTTGCCAATTTTTTGAAGTCTCATTTTGAACAACTTGCATCATGAAAAATATGGGAAATGTGCTCTTGCACACCTTATTGAGTTGCTTAAGCCATAGGTCATGGTAGTCAAGGAGTTTACCAAACATAAACTTGTGAAAATTCATGATCATTTTTATGTAAACAAACACCTAAAATTAAAAAATGCATGATCAAAGTACACATTTTGATTTTTTTAATCACCAAACACTCAAGTAGATACTCATTGATCCAACAAAAAAGGAATGACAAAAAGCAAAAAAGTCGGTGGCTAATTTTAGCCACCGAGAACACATGCGTTGTATTGGAAGAAATGTCAAACTGTAATGGCTGCCGTGGTCGTCTAGCAAGAGCCAAGAGATGGCGCCCTTCATTTCAAAAACTGTTTGCCCACCTATGACATCACAAGTGGCCACTGCTCATTTTCCCGTAGAAAACAATGCAAAATTATATAGTACCATTTTAGCTTTAATGAGCGTCACTTTCATGATTTCTAGTTGAGTAGATGTTGTTTATTTGTCATTTCCAAACACAGCCCTGTAATCTGTATTCATTTCATTTAGTAACAGGATTTAAAAGGGATAAATGTTGAAATGAAAAATTTCCCCATAGACTTACATACTTAAGAAGTCTGCTGAATTCTGCAGACTTACCATGGTAAAATCTGACCCAGATCATACGGTTTTTGTCAATTCTGCAAAATCTTGTTTTTGCTCTTACTTTAAAAGTACTTAACCTAGAAAGTTGGTTGAACCACCATTTTGTTGCAAATTTTGCCACCTTTAATTTAAATCCACTTTCAAGAAAATATTTCAATTTTCTAAATTTTATGAACATTCCTACGGCCTAAAGTTTTGGTAAAATCCGAAATTCTGTCATTTCTGATCATTTGTGCAAAGATATTATTGAATTATATTCATTTTATGATTTTCTATTCACTCAACCTAAACTTATTAACACGTTTTATTAGTAATTAGCTGACAAAACATGCAGAGTATGAATCTCGGGTATGAATATTGAACGGGTATGAAGTGTCTCGGGTATGAAATGTCCAGCTTCCCTTCAAGCTTGGCCTTTGAGAATTTGGCGCGCCATTGTTTGGGAATGTGGGCAGAATAGGAAATTTATTGATTTAAAAATGAGATTTTGGTATAGTTTATCTCAGAGTTGTTTTTCCTCGTTGGCGGGGTTCTTCTTTCCGACGCTTGTTGTTAAGCCCTTATGCATACTGATTTACGCACGTATTGGCAGAGCGTGATTTGTTGATTTCGATCGTTTACGCTCACGCTGTTGGCGCGCGCATTAAGAGTGGCGTACACGACACGATTTGAAATGAAAAACAACTTTGAGAGATAGTATGTTGATATTCTAGGCTAGGGCTCCAGCCACTTTTTTTCCAAAACGGTGGAAAAATATTTAAATTGATCAACAGGGATATAGTTTCTCTTTTCAGCTGATTTCCTTTCAAGACCTTGTTTTTGAAAATGTTGATACGTGTGCTTTAGACTAGCTTTTTCATTCATTTTCAGCACTTTTTGGCCTTTAACCCCAACTTTAGGATGATTTTGACCTTGTTTTTTGTCAACTTGCTGGCCTCGCGTCCCTGAATCCTGATTATTATAATAGCCAATCATGCCATGCATTTGTCATTTGATTAAAGGGACGCACCATTGGACTTCCAGGGGGGGGGGAGGCTGGAAGTTTTTCGAAAAAAAAAAAGTTGCCTCGCCATGTCACATGGGAGCAAAAAAAAAAAAAAATAACTTGGCTCACAATATGTGAGCCAAAAAAAACCCAACTTGACTCACTAAATGAAAAATAAGAAATAAAACTTTGCCTGGAAGTATTGCTCAGAATGCATTGGAATACCGAACGTCAAAAATAGCCAAATGTGAGAGTTCAGCTTTTTAGCTAATTTCAGCTTTTTCTTTCATTTTCAGCCTGTTAAATTGAGCATTTTGTCACCATTTTCAGCTCATTTCAGGCTCAGCTTTTATTATCACCTGTCTCTCACACCCCTGGACCCCTTAATTAAGGTTCAAAAGTGTAATTAATTTGCTTGTGTTTTCAGGAGCTTAGCCCTAAACCCCCCTACAAGTTGTGCACCAGATATGTCTCCATAATGTACGAAAAGTTAAAAAGAAAAAAAATTTGGCTCGCGAAGCTGAAGTAAAAAAAACAACCTTGACCCGAGGCCAACTAAAAAAAAAAAAGTTGCCTCGACCCATTTTGCCAGCCCCCCCCCCTGAAAGTCAAATGGTGCATCCCTAAGTGGCAGTGCATGCTGATCTTGGTGTCATCATTAACAGACATGAGAATATTCAGATAATTATCTGATTTCAGATATTTTCATCTTCCAAAAAACTCCAATTTCAGATAAATTGGGGCATGATTTAACTGTTTTAGTGGTTTTTGGTTAAATTCTACCAAATTCAGATTTATTCACGAAAAGTCATTTTCATGCCTGCATTAAGTTATTTACTCTTTAAATTTCACTCTGGCAAATCCTCAATTCAGTCTAGTTCAAACACAAGATTTTTTAAAATTTTATATTTTATAAATGTTGTTTTATTTTGTTATAAATGTTTAATGATAGCACTTGAATTGTTACACATATAAGTAGGTTTTTTTTAGTTTTGGAGATCTATAATTTTTTACTGTATTAATTTTTAAAGTGGAAAATATTAAAATAGATATCGCAGCTTGAGGAAACATAATACATGAAATAGTATCACAAATTTTGTGTCGTGAAGTTACATTTTAGACCATAACTTTTGAACCGAAAGGTCCGAAACTCTTGAATTTTGTCAAATAAAAACTAGCAATTTTTATATCGCTCATTCCAAAAATCTTCCAGTGCCCCTATCTCTTCCAATACTGCAATGACCAAATCTACTTGGTCATATATGGTTTGTCATACTTTTAATGCCATTATGACTCTGATTTATGCCTTCAAAGTAGCGAAAAACGTGAAAAATAGCTAAAAATGAGTTTCCATCGCAAAAGTGTTACTTTTGGACATGCTCATTTTCTTTTAGTATATAATACTTTTTCAAGCCTATTATAATTTTTAAACAGATAAACAATTTGATTTCCAAATTTGATGACATCTTTCCATAATTTAAAAAACGAAATTCATTTTCCACCAACATCGTGTGAGCTACGTTACTTAAGTTTGGCATACCATTATTTGATGGAGAAAAACAGCAATTCCAACAAAATTTAAGTATGCTGACAGCAAACATTCCAGTGAATTTGAAAACCATAATAGAAAATGTCAAATTTATTCATGTTTGACGAAAGAAAGTGTTGAACATGAAAATTTGCTGCATCTAGATTCTTTGAGAGGCCATAAAGTCTGAACGAAATGGTTATGAATTTTTCGGATCGGATTCATTTGTTTGAACACAAAATGAATCCCTGACATCAATTAGGCCAAGTAAAAATAAACACGTTTAAGTATAAAAAAAATAAACACGTTTCTCGTCCAGGTTTTTGAAAAAAGGAGGAAGAGGTACTTTTTAGTTTTATTTCAATGGCAATGCAAAATCGCCAATTAATGGCCCATTCTTACCACGTGTATTAAAACATTTTTGTTGTTTATGCCATTTGATGCTTAGCAAAGAGTGCCAACTTGGTGAGCAAGAACCTAGATTGTATTTAAATCAACATACAAGTTTGTTGTTCCGGTCAAGCAAGACAGTTGACATATTATTCTCAAAGTTATTACGTCCCAGAATCGCACTTGGTACAAATTTCCTTTTATCAGTATTCACATGTACATAGATTTTTTAACACCAAATGTTTTGTCCTGACACGTGAGTGGCACATGCCCAGTGTACTCATAAAAATGCGAGTCATTTATCGTAAATTTCATTGTTCATATCATCAAGGCCAAACTTCCAGTCAACTGAAGCTAACGTGAGCATCGCCAATACATACCTTGTAGAATTTGTACTGAAACTCTTGTAGATCTATCTAGAATGCCCACCCAGATGTATGTGCGATTTTTGTTCCTATTTTCCGTTCAAGTGCCCCACCCAAATTGCCAGGCTATACTAGCTTACTAGCAATTTGGTACATTTGTACGTATCACGTATCCCCATCTGTCATGGTTTGGGGTTTAACATGAAATTATGGAAACGTGCAAGTTACATATAGAAGTGCTTGATACCCAAAATACAAGTGCTTGAAAATGTGTAAGAGATCTGTATTAAGCAGAGAAATATTACCGTATACCAGTTCACAAGATGAAAGGAGCAAGTTTATGCAGCTCATCCACTAGTTGAAGCTACACAATGACCTGTAATTTGGAAAGCGTGCTTTTGATGATACAAGAGGTGGTTGATCTAATGCATGTCAACCATAAATGCTCGAAGTTTGTTTAGCTTGAAATGGTTGCGTCGATACCAACCAATTGATCCGATCTTGAAAACCAATAATGCTGATTGCTCGAATGCAATGTTTGAGCGGCCATGTCTTAAAAGAGTAACGATGTTCGAGGATCTACTTATTATTCAATTGTGCAAAAGCAATTATTCTGAATGCTCAATTTGCGTTGTCAAAGACAGTTTTTGAGCTTTTAGCGTTGCGTCGACACCAACCGAGTCATCCATCTTGGAAACCAGTTCTGTGTACAATGCTCGAAATCTGCGATGATTGAGCTTCTGTTGCGAACACTAATTACAAGGATCATCTAGTTGCACGATTAATGTGCAAGAGCAGGCTAACACGATTGCTCTTTGCAATGTCAAAGACAAACATCTTGGTCGTTTGTTTGAGCTTAAAATATGTTGCGTCACCACCAACCAACCAATCCAAACGATGTATGATGCTCGAATTTGGTCTGCTATAATATGTTTGAGCTTCCATGTCTAACAAAAATGATGTACGAGGATCTTAGTGATTGCTTGACTGAGCAAAAGCATTCCATGATATTATCTTGATTGCTCTTGCGATGTTATTAAAAAACATAGCTTGGAAAGCAACGTGATGCGTGATTACTCAACTATATCAACATTTGTTTGTGCTCGCAAACCTAGGATTGCTCTCAATATTTATGTGGAAGAACGACCTACAATGTACAAGGATCCGAAATGTGCCCAATTTGTGGAAGAACTACTTAGTAACCAAGGATCCGAATGTGATCGACCTGTGGCTATCAATAAGTCTGACCCTCTTCAAGATTTTGCAACAATCCAAGTTGCAATTTTGTACAGTGCATTTGATTTTGTGATTTGTCATTTACATCTTTGCTCGCCATTGTAATAAAAATAGAAATCTGAATAAAGTTGAGGCTCAGCCTGTATGATAATAAAGCCTCAAAACGAACCCGAATTGATCACCACGGTTTTGCGTAACCAAGGTGATGTAATGTAGTTTATAGTGTGTCGTGCGTGAATTTTCTCAAGAAACAAACTCACTTGTAATCGAGTTTGCTATACCAATGTGAATGTCGCCTGTCCTGTGTTTCATGTGGTCTAGCGTGACCACTCTGTAAAAATTACTGGGTCTTGCGTGGCCCACATTATGTCACGTGCGTAACGATGATAATTTAAGAGTACGTTCGTCACATAATGGGCTTTGCGTAGTCCATCTTGCCAACATAATGAGACCGTGCGAAAATAGCCGGACAAATAATAATGTTCAAATTTCTGCTCAATTTTTAAAAATATTAACCCCAATGTATGTGCAAATTGAAATAGAAAGCCTTTTAAAGCCAAGTCTATATATGAGAAAAGTAAGATTTATGACCAATTAACGAAAGCTTAACTTTTCGCTTTGATTTGAACAAATTATCAGGCCTGCCTATATTCAATAGTGGTGCAGTTAATACAAAAATCCTGGAAGAGTCCCGATAAAACTGGGCAATTTTTAGGTCCCAAGAATTTCATGTGATATTTTTAAATTAATGATTTGGATTAATAAGTACGAACTTCTGTAATGAGGTTCCATTAATTATATTAATTTCTGTGAATTTTTTCAAACTGATACCCATACACAAAATGGCCAGATAATAATCTATCTCATTTTGTACATGTAAGAGCCCAGGTAAACATCGATTTGACTTAGTTTTAATTCCATATCACACGGATATAGTGCAATCCCCAGCTTTGTAGGCTAAGATACACCATGGAAACATTCAGCAAAATGCAATTGAAAATAGAGCAGAAACTTGCACAAAAATATTGTCCCGGCAAGACAATTACTAGCAATTTTTCTCTTTCAAAATGTAATTACAACTCAAAAAGGGATGGAATTTGTACGAACTAGTTTGGGATGAAACAAAGTTTTGGAAGTTGGCACCGGTCTTTTCCGAGCACGCATCATGAATTTCATCTTATGATTGGACAGTGCGCGGCAGTGTTTTCTCTATCTCTCTGTGTCTCCGTCTGATGTGGGGCTTGACCCAACCCTCACCGAGTGGCATGGAAGGTACACGTAAGTCTCAACTAAAAACTGTTGTTTTGTTGCATCCAATTCCTTGAGAACCCACCCAGAAAGCGTAATTTTAAAATTCAGTTCCGTACGAACATTACATTTTTTGCAAATCTGCTCATCAAAATTTTGTTGAGTAAATGACTTTTTAAAATTTCATCTGCATGCTTAGTTTCCAGCAATTAAATGTTTTGGCTATAATGTATCAAACATGTTGTGCTTTATCTGGGATGGTTCTCATGGTATTGGACATTAATTTGAAGCATGTTTATCACATCGAGTCATTTTGGTTCATTTGTCTCTGGAAATTCACGGTGTGAAGAAGATCGTAATCACCATGAAGCAAACAATTTATTCCTTTTTTCCCATTGGTTGAAATCTATATTTTAGGACAAAAACAAAATCAAGAAAAAAATGTTTTCAGTTTCTAAAAAAAATTGGAAGAAGTCATATATTCTTTTAATAATGTTACAAGACATGTAAGTAATTATGATTGCTGCACCTTCATTGGCATACAAATTAATCATAAGTGGACCCTGTACAGCCAACCTGTTCAAACATGGAAAATCCCCTTCTCCGGTTGTAATTATCGACTGGATGCGCAATCTACAATGCCATAAAATCTATGGAAGTCTCCAACAGATGCAAGAACAATGCAAACGTACAGTAATGCAACATTCTCAACAGCTAGTAAATGGAGACTACAAGAACCTCAGGAGTGGAGATCTCTTGATGGTTAGGATTTTTTATTCAAGATACAAAGTACAGGGTTGCGCAACATGTTCATGAGACCACGACTTGAACTTGGAAGCTTACCAAATTTATGGCTGAAACTATGAATCCTCAACTGTGGTCTGCATACGCATGGAAATTTTAAATTTGATTGATTTGATGTGCTAATGATTAAGTAGGCTTGATTTTTAGACTCGGGTGATAAACATGCTTCATGAATTGCACTTGTTTAATAGAAAATTTAATAAAAATAAGTAAACTGATATGCAACTGGCCTGAACATTTGAACTCGAGTACATTGCCAGACCTACCTTCATTTTTCCCAGTACGAAAACGTGAATTAATAAGAGCAATTAGCTGTTGTGAGCTATCTTGAAATATCTGTACATGTGCATCCAAGATTACCCCTCAATCAAAGCAATGTTCTTTAACCCACCATGCAAGGGTATTGGAACATTTATACCCCTACGAGTAGGCTGTCGGCCTAAATGTTAAGACTGAATGAATACATTGTTAGGAGTACACTGCTGTGGATGAACGAATGCCTTACAAGGAAGTAAACTTGAGCTTGATTGATGCTAAAATCGATGGTTATTGCCTTACATTGTACATGTATGTGATGTACTCTGGTGGAGTATTTAAACGCAAGAGACGGATATCGTTGAAAATAGACTAAGTGAAACGCCCAGCGTTGCGGTGTGCAGGATGAGCAGAGCTTGTGCTGTCTATGGACTTTATTGGCGTCGTGCTGCTAGTGAGGAACTAGTCTTGGAAATAATCGCTGAATTTTTATGCAAATGTCATCAGTGGAAGTGCCACTGAATATTTCATTTTGCTCATGAAATTGAATTCATGTGTTTGTTTAGAAACCATGGTGTAGAATTTACTCATGAAGGTAGAATCTGGCAATGAAAAAATTGAAATGGAGAGTTCAATGATTGCACAGGATTCAAAATTCAAGTTTGTATTTGTTATGATGATTCCCTGAAACTGACACTTGCACACGTACTACGGTATATGACAAAAATGTTTGTCTCGCATATGTTATGCACAAGTAAACATATTGTTTTAAAATAGTATTTCTTATCACAAAAACCTCATGGTACACAGATTTTCCATGTTATATTTTATGTAGATCTCCATGTATTTCATTTTGAATCAATATGTCGTATTTTCACATTATCCATTAAAATTTGAAAGTTGAAAACAAAATGACTACTGATATTGAAATCATACCTGTAGTCCTGTTTGTATTTTAGTTGGATAATGCCTTGATCACCATGGTTGGAATCAGTGGTCGAAATAGAAAATAAATGTTACATGCACAAATGAGGCAATTTATCAAAAATGGGCTGAAAAACACAAAAAACTGCATGCACAGGCAAAAATTTACATGCATAAAGCAAATTTTACATGCATTTGTGCATGTAAGACCCCCTTATTTCGAACACTGGTTGGAATGTCTCCCAAGTACACCTGTGATTGCCCTTCACAGGTACCCATTATTCCAAACTTTTATCTTCAAAATTTTTGTTTTCGTCTTGATAACCACATGCCACAGAATTTCCCTGATGTAAATATTTAAATAAATTTATACATGTTTTCCATTTGTAGTGAAGAAGCTTGATGGACCCTTTGCCATCACGCAAGGTCAGCTGCAAATGACCTAAAATTGATTTGAGTAATTATACATGGATGGGTACATGTAGATCTTGTTTGGATGCTGTCGAATCCATGTTTTAGTACATACAGCACTGGCCAGAATAATTGTGTGGAAGTGAGTTTTGATTTCAGGGTTTGGTTTCATCCACAGATTTTGCTTCATCATTTGATGGTAACTTTTACTGACATACGTGTTCTGTGTTTTTCCTTCCCAATTTAGGCAGCTGCTGAAGAGCCTGTTGAGCAGGAGGAAGCGCCACAACAGGAGGAAGCCACCACGCCAAAGGTAAACAATCTGACTTTTGAAAATTTCTCCTTTTAAGTTAGCTTTATTTCCACTCTGAAAAATCTTGAACTAATTTATGAACTTACATATCATACAGCAAACGTAAGATTTGCTTACAGCTTTAGGGAAAGAATCCAATCAGTAGTCAAAATAATTTTATGTTATAGGGGGCTATTTTTTTTCAGCAAATAAAAATCGCCCTCTGACTTTCATTCCCGGGGGCTCTTTTGAGCTACTTGGGGAATCTTTTACTTGGGATATTGTTGCTAAATATATTTATCATGCTATGAGCAACATTTTGAGTAGTTTAACTTCATCTACTTCGGTTTTATAAGTGGGGCCGATTGCTGTGCTTTTGTAATATTTTTTTGCCCTCTTCCACCTTTGAAAGGGGGCTTTTTTGTAAAAATAGAGGACGATTCGCGCTTCACCCTCATGTATTTTGATCCCTGCTTCCAATATACTTCGGGAGGTCCAGCTTTTATTTTGATGGGTCCAATTCTAGTATCTCTATTCACTGCACTCTGAGCTGGATAAATCAAAACCAATTGGGATTACTTACAAATTTACTCATTATTTTGGTCGGTTCTTTTGTGGTGTTAAAATTAATTGCCTCTTCTAACTTTTATCTCGTCATTGATTTTATTTCTTACAGCAAACAAGACGGGGAAGGAAGAAGAAGCAGTAAGTCAAACCACTTTTCTCGTCATATTTTAGTTATTTCCATAGATTTGTAGAGGGGATACCAGAATTGGTGTCATTTTTTGTTCCTGTACGGAGGAGACAAAATCGGAGAGTAATTGTGTTTTTTTTTGAAGTTACAGCATATAACGACACAATTGTAGCATGTCTAAGGCAAGCCACCCAATTTTTAAATTTTGTAGCACACTTTTCATGTATGAGTGCAGGGAAAATCAAGGCGAACTTAATGAGACATCTTTGTGGAGGCTTAAGAAGATTTACTTGCAGTCAGTCGAGATTAGGCTTGTCTTGAGTGGGATCTGGATACC
>JXSR01S034336.1:17626-36731 GCA_000969725.1 Ophiothrix spiculata
CCACAGATGACGACTAAAACGAGGCATTTGTCTGAGAACTTGTTTTGAACTCTCGAAAATCATGTATACATTAAGTGCACACTCTTTAAAATCCACTTGCGCTTTTATATATTAGAAAATTCAAACCCAACTTGTATAATTGTGATGGCTCACCCCGAAAGGGGGGACTTAGCAGATGAAATCAATTTTAATTTTATCATTTCATCTGTTACAGCATTTTCCAAGCTTTAAATAACATAAAATATGCTGGAAATTCTTATTATTTTCTTTTTTTTTTGCTGCCTATTTTCATCAGTTTCTCGAAAAGTGTTCTGTTGCAAAGTCCCCTTTTTCGGGGTGAGTCATCACAATTATAAAGGAAATTGTCGGATTTGCATTAAACACGTTGGTTAAAAATTTCATAATGAAAATGGAATATTCCTCTTTTCAGGTTTGGGTATGTAGATGTTGAAACTGAAGAAGACTTTGATAAAATGGAAGCCATCGAGAAGAAAGAAGTGAATGGATCCGAGATCAGGGTGGAGAAGGCAAAAGGTGATGGCAGTGAGTGTGTCTTCTGGGCATTTTAGTCTCAGGCCTCCAACTTTCTTAATAAGAATTGATTTTCCCGATAGACTAAATATTTATTTATAACTCTTTAAAGTGTATTCTTAAGTTTATGTTTTGTAGGCCTGGGACTAAAACCCGGGTACCCGCCCGTCATGAGCTTACCCGGGTACAAAATCTGCTGACCGATTACCCGAACTGGACTATTTATTAAATCACAGCATTTTGAACAAAAATATTGTGTTTAAAATATTATGATAAAATCATCTTCTGATCAAAGTATACATGGTAAATCGAAATCGAAATTTTATGTGTAATTGAGACATCGTATGGTCTTGGCAGAGCTGTCAAACTTCCAGTTCTAAATTTGTAAATGCTTGGTTATCAATACGGTTGGACCGGAAAACAAGTTAGGTAGCAAATTACCCGAAAAGTCCCAGGCCTAGTCATTCGCAGAGGAGTGGACGCCTACGATCGATAACCTTCCACACAGATCCTCCTACAATGGCTTGCTCATGATGTGAATAAGGCCCAAACCCAGCAAATATTTTGTTTTTATTTTGGGCTATTTTTTTTAATTAAAAAAGATGCCCTTTTGTGCATAAAACAACTTGAGAGCAAATAAATTTATAGTAATATTTGGATTCAAAATATTGTGCAAAAGGAAGAAGTGCTCAAGACCATACATTATGGTTCAAAGATGGCGCCATTCATGTATTCTGTTGATATTGCATAGCTAACTTAATCAGAAAATTTAAAAATGCACACCACACGCTGTGCTTGCATAAAGTGCATCTTAAGTGCACAGATGCCATTTTTTTTGGGGGGGGGGGAGATTGGTATGTTTTGATAAATAATGAAACAAAATTCCTCACTAAATAATATGCAAATATTAGTTGTGTATGAGTTACACAATTTTGATTGAGACAGTAATTACCAGGATGGGTATTGGTTGTGCTGTAATGATTGTTACTTAATGACGTTTTAACGGTATGTCATCCTGGTTATTGCTTTCTACGAGTTAGTGCTGGGCAGCATCCTCAAGTTAGCTTTTGATTGCGATCCAATTCACTTGCCCTGAATGCATCAAACATTTTGCCATACATGCATTGATTTCCCATTTTACTTTTAAAATGAATCCCAGCAACTCATCTAAATTACAAGAGACAAAATATCAATTAACGCTCTTTGTATTCCATATTTAATTTGCAGACAAGATCACAAGCGCACAAGACCGCGCAGACAGGTACAAAGAAGCCGACGTGCGCACCATCTTTGTCAAGGGACTCAACTTCAGTACTGGAGAGGATGCTTTGAAGAAGACGTTTGGCGACAAAGTGAAAGAAATTAGGTTACCCAGAGACAACATGGGCAGGAGTAGAGGGTAAGGGTTATTGGTAGAAAACGTACGACAGCTAGGCACATGCTTTTTACTGGAGCAATAGACCTTTTCAAAACACAACTTTCCGAGAATTTCCGAAGGTGATTTTGCACTTTCCGACAATTGCCGACAGAAAAGTGACTCAACACAATACCCAGAATGTAAAGTTCACGTTAACTGGTTGCGTACGAATTCGAACTTGTAAATAGGGATAGCACTTACGAGTCGCTTTAAGTGTGATCGCTCCGATGTGACTTGAAATCTTAAGCTTAATCAGCCAATTTCCAATGGATATTTCACTCTGTCATTGAGCGTATGGTGCCATCAGCCAAAAATTGTTCAGAATTAGTGCATCTAATAATGTATAATGGGTCTGGTTCACTTTAAGTGTGATCGCTCTGATGTGACTTGAAATCTTAAGCTTAATCAGCCAATTTCAAATGGAAATTTCACTCTGTGTCGGTGAGCCAAAAGTTATTCAGAATTAGTGCATCTAATAATGTATGGGTCTGGTTCTATTAATTTTAAACTTTTGCACTGAAAATGCGAGAGAATTTTCGGAAAATTTTGTTTACGAAAAAGTATATGCTTATGAGCTCGTACATGATTGGTTGATAAAACGGCTAAGTGATCGATGTTCCGAAGATTTCCGAATGGATTTTGAAATTGTCTATTGGTCAAATAATCGCCAGGTGATTTGTAAAATGTTCCTGTTTCACCAATTAAAGAAGCTTGGTCCGATTGCTCCAACTTTTTTTTCAAAATTTTGAGATTTTGGTATCAAAATATTGCTCATATTTTTCTATCCAATTATTGTAACGTATAGGAGGCTCTGAAATACAAAAATTGCCCATAAAATTAAAACGGTTTTGACTGATTCAGCTGAAATTTGAAACTTAGACCTCTTTGGTTAAGTCATCTGTGATGTGACATTGAAAACTAAATTTTGAAAAAATCGGACCAAGCTCCCTTAATTTGTATTCAAAATTAGCTCCTTTAATTTGAATTCAAAATTAAGCAACTTGTTTGCAATTTTCAGCAACTCCCGGTTCTAGAAATAATAAGAAACTTGCCTATTGTGTTTTTTTGGACTGATAATAATGGAATGGTTGGAACATTTTGGACTGACTTATAATGGAATGGTTGAAACATTTTGAGTTAGTCAAAAATTGATGATCATTAAGGGTTTGTATGAGAATGAACAATTGGGAGGCTTAAAACATAATAGAAATGTTCTTTTGCACATAGGGGCCAAGGGTTGTTTGTAGCTGAAAAACTGTGTAGGATCAGTTGGGATAGATTTGGGCCATATATCTATTGTAAATTTGCAATTTTTGACCCTCCAGTCCTTGGGGCTAGAGCTTGAATATTTCTTTCAAGTTGTGGGCTCTGAATCTTTGAGTGGTGGGTGCTGCTTGCTGCCAGTCATTGTCCAATCTTGCTACAACTCTAGGGTATATGACTCTGATGTGAAATACCACGGACAGTCATTCTCTAGAGTAATCCGAAGTTAAGTTATGATAGAAAAAGAACTTAGCTTTGCATTTTGCTGATGATTTTGGTGCATTGAGTTTCCATGTTTCTCTGTGTATATTGAAAAAGTGATCAATTTTCATTGCTATCTTCTTGCTCATATAGGAGAGCTTTCATCGAGTTTGAATCGGAAGAAGACGCTGAAGCAGCAATCAAGGCGCACCAAGGAGTTGAGGTTGAAGGTTTTGATCTCTTCCTGGATTATGTAGGAGAAAAGCGCAAAATGTTCTCAAGTAAGTAGCCGATATAAAAAATTGTTAGTCTCACAGAACAAGAACATTTGATAAAAGAAGTTTTAACTCAGCTCTTAAAATTACAAATCAAGGAAAGGAATTTCCCAGCTTGGTGTTACAAGGATGCTAATTTTCCTAATTCATTAAGAATTCCTTTTTTTTTTGGTCATTTGGGACCACTTTCCTTAATAAAAAAAATCAGGATTTCAAAAATTAAAGTGATAAAAAAATGCATAAAAATTGGGTGTAAGGGGCAAAATGTGCATTGAAATGCAAGATTTTAGTACCGCTACTTAAAATATCAAAAAACTTCTCCAAGGGGAAGCTTTTTCGAAATTAGTATCCTATTGAGACTTATTTCCTATTGGCATCTCTTGTGTTAAAGCAGGCTTATAATGGTGATGAGGGATTTGCTGTACCACCACTTATCTGCCATGTTTTGCTATTTGATGGATCTTAATGGTCTAAGGGTTAAGATTATCTAGGCAGTAGAGGTGTTACACCCTATTTAAAAATCCTGGCTATAGGCATACATATATTTGTATACTTTGTAAAGACAATGTTCAGCTGCTCAACTTCATTTTGATTGAATTTTTCTATTTTTCCGCAGCAAATGTATTCATCACTGGCTTGTCCAAGAACACAACAGCAGATACACTCAAAGACAAATTAGGAGCTGTAGCTGTCAAATTGAGATACGATTTCAACACACAACAACCAACAGGGTAAGCAAGGCCAAAAATAGATTTTAGGGCGGACATTTTAGCCAATTTTAAAAGGGCACCCAGGCATTTTATATTAAAGCTGTATTCAGTTTTTAGGGCACCAAGGCAAATTGTAGGGGCACCCTCAACAAATTGCCTTTTTGGGTCCTGGTAAGGTGTTTGGACAAAATGGGTTTGGACGAAGTGTTATGGACGACATGGCTCTTGGCCCAAGTGGTATTTTGGACGAAATGGGTTTGGACAAAACTGGGTATGGACAAAGTAGGCATCTTCTGACGAAGTGGGAATGGACGAAGTTGGTATTTGCCCAAGTTGTCAATGGACGAAATGAGTTTGGATGAAGTTGTATATGGACAAAGTAGCTATGGATTAAATTGGTATTGGACAAAATGGGCATTGGACCGGCTGGTTGTTGGGTGAAATGGGCAATGAACCAAATGGTCAGTGGACAAAGCGGAAGTGGCAATTCCACATCGTTGCGCAAGACCACCAGAAATAAAAACCCATTTGAGTAATGAGAGAATCAGATGATTGCACAATGGTTTTGCATTACCTATTGATGTGTGCATATAATATAGGGTAGACTTTTGAACAAATGGCGACATGGTCCAGGTGTCTGCATGTATCCGCAGAGTCTATTTCTCCTGTATACTTAGCCATATTGATATTTCCCCTTGTGCATGAATGCGTCAAATGATTTATCTATGTACTATTCCCGTGATTTTATTTTCAAGACCAGTGCAGTAAATATTTCCAATTAGTTTGCATATCTCTTGCCAATTAGTTTATGCATCACCTTATAAATATTTAATTGACGGGCTGTAATGTAAATAAACCTTTTCTCATTTTATTTTGTTTTGTAGGAAAGCTACGGGTATGTTCTCAACGAGGGAAGAAGCACAGAAAGCCATTGATGAACACAGCGGCCAGGAGTTTGAGGGATCAGAAATCAAGATAGAATTCACTAAAGGGAAAGAAGAATTAGGTATGACCAAACAAAAGGAATGATTGTGATATACATCTCAGTAAACCAAACTAAATGAATGATTTGTTTTTTGTGATATCTTTAAATAATCCACATGCCTGAATATTCAAGTGTTGACATTACAGGTTCATCACACTTTTAAGGTGTGTGCTTTGTTCAGGGGTGTGAGAGTTCCTCTTTTCAGCTGAATTCCTCATTTTTGAAAATGTTCATGTGTTAAAATTTCAGCTTTTTTATTCATTTTCAGCCTGTTTTTGACCTTTTTCCTGACTTTATAACGCTTTTCCTCGTTTTTGTCAACTGGCCTCTCACACCCCTGTTTGTTGCAAAGCACTGTGTTTTTTTATTTTCCTACATGCAAAGGTTAACATTTTGGCAACATTTTGAATTTTGTTTTCAAATTTAAGATATAAAGAAATGCTTTTGCGTTCTTAATACAGAGTTTTATTTCAAAAATTCAAGCTGATGCAAGAAAGATCTATGCAAGAATATGGCTTGCTGGTCTTTGTATGTACATACATTAGTTTTCAGTGTCACATGAATGATGACCACTACAGAGATTTAAATGTCAAATTTCAGCCGAAATTTATAGGCAATTTTGTAATTTAGACACCCTTGTACGTTACTATGTAAAATTATTTGTGGTAACCATAATAAGACAAAATTTTCATATATAACTCCCAAAACTGAACATAACTTAGCCGTGAAATTTCGCACGAGTTATGAAAAAAATATATGAGCAATATTTTAGTACCAAAATCTAAAGTTTTGAAAAAAGTTGAAGCAATCAGACCATGCTCTTTATTCTTTAGGTGACAAGTCGCCTCAAGAGCCACTGATCCTAGACTGGTCATTCTACAGTGTGCAATTCAAAATCGGGTAAAATGGCTGTTGTTGCAGATGCGATTCTCTAAACACTCATGTGACGAAATGACGTCCCAGTAACTTTACTCTTTGGACCAAGAGTAGGGCTGTAAGCTGCAACTGTACACAGAATGGTAATTTGAATGAGAATGCGGCTGCCGAGCCAGTCAGCGTTGTTCTTTACTTAGGCACAATTTATTTGGCGGAAAAATCTTAAGATGCGTATTGTGTTGTTTGTAGTCAAGTAATAGTAGCGCGCGACAGAACGCACAGCGGAGGCACTACGCACTTGCGCAGCGTCGATCCAGGCATGGCACCAACGTGGCGCAATCCTTAACTAAGCCAAATTTTTAGGGCGCAAATACTTAATAGACCTGTTTCCCATCTGTACTTTTTTTAATCGATGCCTGCAACCTAGTGATTAAGAGCCTTTCACTCTTTACTAGACAACACACAAGTTCTTAACCTTCTATCACCATTTTATTTTTATTTTTTACCATTCAGCAGAAGAGAGTAAATACGGCATCGAGGTAATCGTCAGGAATCTGCACGAAGACAGCACAGAGGAGGGACTGAAGGAGAAATTCTCAGGCTGTACCAATGTCAAGATGATTACAGACAAAGATACCAACAAACCCAAAGGGTAAGTGGAAATTGCACAGAGAATGGCCTATGTGTGATGACTCGCCCCGAAAAGGGGGACTTTGTGACAGAACACTTTTCGAGAAACTGATGAAAATAGGCAACAAAAAATAAAGAAAATATTAGGAATTTTCAGCAGATTTTCTGTTGTAAAATTTGATCGCCTTGATCAATTTAAACAAGTAAGGTGTCATTTTAAAGCTTAGAAAATGCTGTAACAGATGAAATGATAAAATGAAAATTGATATCATCTTCAAAGTCTCCCATTTCGGGGTGAGCCATCACATATGTGCACAGCGGCCCTGGTTTGGTAAAACTTCTAACTAATTTTTCGCCAATTTTAAGTTAACAGATTTTCTCTAATAATTTTGGGCGTTCTATCCATTGGTGGTAACGAAAAATCCCCACAAGCTTTTGTTTTAAAGATAATTTTTTCTATCTAAAGCATTTTTGTCACTTTCTCCCTCTTTAACTATCTTATCTTTAAGTAGACAATCCCTACTTTTGATTTGGTAAAATTGTCTATCTTCATTCAATATTGTAATTAAAATTAAAACTATTTATCTTTATTTAGTACATTCATCTCATATTCCACGTGGTAAAATAGCCTAACGTAAAATTTTATTTCATCATGAAGCTTATATAAAAGAAATCAAACCTATGGCATAACAAATATGAAATAAACAAAATGTTTTAGCGTAAGTTCAACAAATTAGATATATAAGTATGACTTAAATCAATGCAATTTTGAACGAAGAGAGATACTTTTACCAAATCAGAGTCAACAAGGAGTTCATTGGGTAAAACTCTTTTAATTCCACAAAATTGGCTGTAAAGTTGCTATTGATTGATGAAAATTGTCAATATTTGGAAATGACTTGTTCAAAATATATTATTACATTGAAATGACCAAAAACATTTAACAGCGTTAAATTAACAAAAATTTCTTTGAATTTTAAATGCGAGTTTCTCAAAAATTGCTGTATTTAAAGTTAGATAGTCTTACCAAATGAAGGCTGGCAGGTTGGAATGCCTCGTTTCTTTCAAAGTGACGGGGCCAAACTCCATTATCGACTCGTTTGCCATTGTTCAGAACTAAAGCAACTGACAAAAACTCAAAATTAAGGAAAAATATCTGGTAATTCTGCAGATTACCATGTCAAAAAAATTGGTAATCCGTAAGTATTTTTGGTAGTCCGTAATTTGTAGCCAAATAAAAAAACTTAAAATTTAAAGAATTCTCAATTTGTAAATGATTCTGATTAAAGGCTAGCAGGCAACAATATTCAATGACTCCTACTGCAACTATAAACCAATAGTTCATACCTCAGTGAGAAATGTTTCAAGTCCCTAACAATTTTGAGCTAGACATCCCGCGGATTACCAGCTATGAAGTTCTGGTAATCCGCACAAAATTTCGGTCTTCAGGATGCCCGGATTACCAACTAATTTGCACACTGCTTGAAAAACCGTTGGACAGTAAGCTGCTGGTTGTGTTTTGGAAGTGATTCCTAAGTAAATGAACAATAAGATACTCTTGCAATTGTTATTTAACTGGTGAATTTGTTCAAAATTCTCTCCTGTGTTTGAACAGATTTGCATTTGTCCGATACGAGAGCAAGGATGATGCCACAAAAGCCATCGAGGAGCACCATGAAACAGAGTACTGCACAAACACCGTCACCGTAGAGATGTCCAAACCCAAGAAGCAACAATTTAAAGGTAAAGGTCAGGGTCATTGGCATGCAGTCGCGTCTAAAGCATACTGTTTCTACTTTCACAGTTTGCTTTTGCTGCCGATGCTTAATGACTATTTTTATGTGATTTCTGCTATTATGGTAATTATGCTGAGAGATTTTGTCAAATATATTAGTACTGGCATTTTCCGGCGGGTTTTCGGGTACCCGCCCGTGAGTTCATCACCAGGGTAGAAAAGCTTGCGCACGGGTTACCCGAAAATGAACTAGACTTCTTTGCATGTTAATCCTTTGTTGGCATAACGGTAAATTATTTTTCAATCATCTTAATTTATTAACAAAAGAAGCTTAAAACAAGTAGTAAGAACATGTAACATGTGTAATAACATATGTTAATTATTCCTACTATTCAAAGTTATATTGTAACTTGTATTTTTCATTGCTATTTCAGGTACCCGATTGTCCGCCCAAAAAGTGCGTAGGGTACCCAGGTATAAATTGTACAAAATTGCCTTAAAACCACAGGCTTGCAGGTCATATTCCATTAGCTTGAAATCGGACCAATTCGAAATTTTCCGAACATTGAAGCCCTAAAGGTTTTTATAACCATCAACATGCTAATTATATCTACACAGGTGGAAGAAGTGGAGGACGCGGTGGAAGAGGAGGCCGTGGTGGAAGAGGCGGTCGCGGAGGTGGACACAGACGTGGTGGCGGCGGATGGGGCCGTGGTGGCGGCGGAGGATGGGGTGGACGCAGTGGAGGATACGGAGGCGGTGGCTACGGAGGTGGTGGCTACGGAGGTGGAAGATACGGTCGTGGTGGCGGCTACGGAGGTGGCGGCGGATATGGAGGAGGTGGATACGGCGGCGGAGGATATGGTGGAGGATTTGGCGGCGGCGGATTCGGTGGTGGACGTGGTGGAGGTGGTAATTTCCGTAAGTATTGAATTTTTGTTTCAAAATGTTAACAAGGCCATCTTCATTCACCCAAAATGTTATGTAGGATATCGAAAACCTGATACAAGTGCAATACTGATTTTGTCAGCATTCCAATTTCATTTTGTCAAGATTTTACGAGAAAAAAGTAAAAAAAAGCCTTTTTCGTACATAGATGACATATTTCGTTTTTGATCAAAGTCAAAATTTTACAGTTCCAGTTTTTTAACAATCCTACACCTCATTTCCAAATTTGAATTAATTCATTGTGGTGTTTCAACCACGATACAATGAAATATTCTCTACATAAATTGGTCATAAAATATATGGATTTGTATCTTGGGATCCCATTTTAGGATTTGCAGCATCCCTAATTGGCTAACAGATCTACTTTATTACGCGACTGGCCAACAAGAGGATAGCGCATTCTATGTTCATAATTTTTCAAAACTTGTTTGGCCACCAGTCATGTTACGTCTAAATTTAACGAGTCGACAAACTTGATAAAAGTGAAATTTGTTACTATCGTGTTGGTATAATGGAAATGGCTTTCATTAGTTGCTCATGGGAGGACAAGTTGTGTGTATAATGTGTCAAAACTCTTATTAATAAGTGTGCATATCTATTGTTTGTGGCAGTAATTCGTGAACGCGTACTCAGTCTTGATCGTAGACACCGACCGATTTAACCGTTGAAAATGTACGCTTGCGTTGGAGATGACTGCGTGATCACTATGTTTGACGCGTTCATGAAATTTAATCCACAAACAAAAGGTTACCACAAAGCTTTCAATCAAACTGTCCAGTCACAACAAAAGGGGAGCCCTCTTCAGCCTGCACTTGTTTCTGATTCACATCAGAAGCAACAGTGATATTATAATAGAAGAGGATGATAAATAAAACAACTCTTGTCACTATCTAAGAACAATATAGTTAGGTAACAAATGCAAAGTAACAATTAAACGTATTTATAAGATTACTTGTTCATCGGGACATGCAGAACATAGCCATTGTTCTCTGTCAAATTAATCAATAGCTATAGCTACGTGGGAGAACTAAACAGTTGCTACTGAGTGTTTGAATGGAATTCGCACAAATACAGATACATGTGTATGCTGACAACTAAAAAGTGCACCCTTTTTCCGCGATGGGTCACAAATAAGGGACGTAATCAATTTAGACCCAAGCAACTCGCCCGAGCCGAGCAAGGACGAGCCGAGCTATTTCACCTGAGCCAATTCAAATCCTGGGACGACAGTCATTATGAATTAAATCGTTTAGTACCTATTTTGTATTATTGATCATTATATTACTTGATTTTTTTGCCACAGATGCCCGAAATGCAAAGGCAAGACGAGAAATTACTTGGCTTAATAAGGCTTGTGCGGCCCGAGTGATTATTTGTCCCTAAATTGATTATGTCCCTAAGCGGCAATGCAATGTTTAGCCCCCATGGGCAACAGATAATCGCAATCTTGAGCAAGATAGTTGTCGCGTACTAAATGACTAAGTGGATTTTTCATTTACCACCCTAAAGACTATCAAGGTATCTAATGGTTTCATTCTTTGTGTGTTATCGTTCCATACAGGTTCACGGTTTGCAGATGACTACTACTACTAAGATCTTTCCCAATATCTTTGTGGTACCATGTCCTTACTCTGACTCCATTGATCATACACATAATGATAGTGCTACATACAGCAGGGGATCAGCCACACTTGCTTTGCCTGATGTACTTAGAACTTTTTGCCCCTGTAGATAATAAACTAGTTGACGAATCGAGGGGCACGGCATAAATGCTTGTGATTATGAACGGCAAAACTGGAGATCCGAGGACAGGAATGACAAAGATAGGATTGTCCAATGATATATTTGTCTGTACATACTTAACTCGCCGTATTTTAACGGGAACTACCTACATTACTCATGGACGAATCGCTCCTTGGATCCGTAGCAACGTAGAATTTCGTTCACTCCATACATTTGTCATGTTTCTGCCATGCGTAATGTTGGTCTAACTGTATCATGAACTCTTTTTCTAGAACTTGTGATTTTCAATTATGTTAAAGATTTGGCATATTGAACCTGTCTGAGTGTCTGTAGATATAATGTGCAAGAATTATTGTGTCAGATGTTGAATTCCTTGCCATGGATGTTAATCTAGAATTATCCTTTGTCTCATTATTGAGGGTTTAAAGTCGGGTTCAATGGTCATTTCACAAGACTGCTGATTCTATATATAGCTTATGATGCTTAAAGTGGCATTCTCTTTCTTTTTTGTTTTCTAACTTTTCACAGGCGGGGGTCGGGGAAGGGGACGTATGCAATGGAGAGACTAA
Organism: Ophiothrix spiculata; assembly: GCA_000969725.1. NCBI lineage: Eukaryota > Metazoa > Echinodermata > Ophiuroidea > Amphilepidida > Ophiotrichidae > Ophiothrix > Ophiothrix spiculata. Next base: position 29,510 of record JXSR01S034336.1, read on the forward strand.
GTGTCGGCCCTTCCACGATGTGGCAGCTTCGCTCTACATTTCTTCAGTTCCGGAGGTGTAGTACCAAAAAAATGCAAACGAACTAGTCAAAAACATAGGCCTAACAGGCCTAAAAAATTGTCAGAAGGAGCGTATGGAAATGTCACATGGGCAATGTAACTGTTTTATCCTCTCATGCGTGGTTGATTTTGTATTCATCGAGACCAGATCATGCTCAAACCGTGTAGTGTACTATAGCGTATTGAGATGCAATGGTATGTATTACATCGTGATTTTTTATGAGCAGCTGCAGACCGATGCATTGCCTATCTGACAGCCTCCATACGCCGCCGTACAGTGATTGACTGATTGATTGAAGGTGCTATTTTTGGCCAAAGATTTCTGTTTTCAACGTTTCAAATCGTGTTGTAATTGTGAACATTAAAATCATGTCATTTATTTCAACAACGTCAAAGAAAAACACATTCTGGCCGGTAGACATTTAGTTGATCATATTGTTTTTTCGGTAGTGTGCTGCCAAGTTGCAATGTATGGAATGAAGCTTTAACAGTATTTATTTATACCAGATTGATTTTGATGGGATTTTTGCCCTTAAACCGTATTCAGGAGTGGGTTGTTTTATTTTTTGTTTACACCAAAGATTTAAGGGACAGTAATCAGAATTTTGATATCGACCAATTTTAGGACTCTTTGAACTCCAATACAAACTGTTTCTTCCATAAATGGAAATATTTAACGAGTATGAAATTCTTCAGGGCTGTGTTTGTCAGATGATAACAAAAACATACACTCATTGTAAACTTGTTCATCATATTGAACAGTAGAGGCGATAATAACCTAATGTATTTAATTGCAATATTGCCCTGTGAACTTGGCCCCCGCTAGCATTATAAACGCGTCAAAGTCTAATTTAAAACATAAAGCTCATCATGATATATATTTAGACATTCCATTTTTGTATCGGTAGTAACGCATGAGTATCGCAATTTATTTGAAGTGTTCGGTAAAGCAGCTGTGTATATGAGCTTTGATGCATCAGCGGTAATCTTGCGTATCCTGTGATCTCCCCAGTTACGCAAGATGCAAACTTTGTTCTGGCTAGTCTTTATATTTTGTGTTTTTGTCCCAAATGCAGATTTTAATCATGAAATTCCCTTCAGAAGAAAATTTGATGTACATAACATTTTTTTGTACTTTTTAAAAGTGTTTTATTAGAAGTATTGTGTCTCGGGTTTTATGTGAATTGTGTGTAGTATGTCAAGTCTTCAGTTCTCGAAATTTGTCATAAGATTAAAATGAATTCTGGTCAATCTTTATGTCAAGGTCTTTAAAAAAAGTGATATGTAGACAAGATGATATTTTAGTACATGTTAAAGAGATGATATACTATGTTGGAAAAGATTGGAAGTCGATACATAATGTCGCATACCAGAGCTCAAATAAACCATTGTCAAAAATTATACAAGGTGTATGTTGTTTTAATACAGTGTTGTAGCCAGATCATAAGACCAATAACCCAATTAGGCCTTGTTCCAAGTTTATGACGGAAAGTTTCCGACATTTATTAAGCTTTGATTCAAGGACAATGAAGAATGTTGTAATGCAAAAATATACAGTATCATTAGCTCCTTGCTAGTGTTTTTCTTATAAAAAGGGCCATGAGTCCTGACCATGAAAATGCAGGCATGAGAATCTTCCTGATTTTTTAAGAATTTCTACAATATGGTTGTCAAAAATGTCTGTAAATGGGGATGTTTTGAATAATCTTTAAGAAGTTTATTGCAAAACTTGTTTGCATTCTCATGCCTTACTGTACATGTATCTTCAAATCAAGATTTTTTCCTTTTGCATCGTGACTGGATGATTTTGTCAAATCTTTCCAAATGTTACTTTTCGTCATAAAATACACTCCCGGTCAAAAGTCTTTGCGCATCTGTAACATCAGACATAATAGCCTTGTTTATATCAAATTATCCATTATTTTCGCAAAAATCCTGTTTGTGTACATGCTATATTTATCTAACATTAATATATCAATCTCTCTTGCGATTTTTGACCTTCCGTAACCACTGAAATTTATAATTTTCTAAACCGTGTCAAAACCGATACTTTTGAGTTACCATCTTTCATATGACATTAAAAACTTAATTTTGAAAAATCTGTTCAAGCTCCTTTAAGATAGATGTAGGGAAAAGAGATTTTATGGGACAGTCAAAGCTACTTGAGTATATATTATAGTATTCTAAGGCACGGTTCCCAATTCATGACGAAAGCTTTCGAGTCATACGAAAGTGCTTGACGCAGTTGTCTTGCATCATGATGCAGAAAAATATTTGGTCATGATTCAAAGATAGATGTAGTAAAGTGTACTGAATGATGCATTTCTCCTAATATGTTTGCGTCATGACTCAAAATACATTTCGTCATGGCTCTTGCGTCAATCCCTTTCGTATGTTGGAAGATATTCCGTTATGAATTGGCAACCGTGCCTAACTGACAAGGATATCTTTCGCATATTTTTAGTAGGGGTTACTTCTAAACTCCCGCAGACCTAGTGGCTGTCCCACATTTTGAAGGAAAAAACCTTGGGTGAAAAAGGTTAAACTCGTTTGATAGACATGTATGGGCGAAATCATAGTCGGCCTTCAAACAAAATTTTTGCTACCAAACATTTGGTCGTGACATCACCAAATATTTGCGATCAAATTTAAAATATAAACCGGTAACACGCATTTGAGACAATATGTAATTTAGCACGACATTTTATTTGGTCTCAACTTGGTGTTGGAAGTTATTTGAAGTCGATCGTCATTTTAACATCATGACCAAATGTTTGGTAGCGAAAATCACTTGCCCTCGTTCCGAGTTCCGTTCCCCGTCCGATTTTGTGGATTTACCCCATCAACGGCGGAAGTATACATGGAAGCAAAAACAAAGAAAACCCTTAAAAGGAGGGAAAACGCTTTACCTAGCGTCGTCGATATCTTAAAATTTATTAGATTACTGGCGTGTAATAAATTGAACACTAACAAAGAATTATAGTTCATAGGACCACGTGTAATTGACTTTGTCACATTTTCACCTGTGGTATTCCTGGTGACAGAGAAAGATCCAAGAGTTGTCCGCCGAACTGGCACACCACAACAGACAAAGCCTACACGTACGTTAACCTTGTGGTTGATGTGGACTCGTAATAGCGATATTTCAGTCCGGTAAGTTTCTACTCATTCCTACGGCGGCGAGTCTATTCTCAATAATAGACTCCCCCTAGGAATGAATGGAAACTTACTGGACTGAAATATCGCCAATGGTACTAGGTCATGTGTCGTATGGTGGGACACCCAAATTTGGGAGGACGTTACATTGTGCCAAGTTTTTTTAGGTTTAGCAAAGTGCCACAAGAGAAATAATTGGTCAATTGATATAAATTTAGGCTTGTTTTAAAGCTTGATTTTTCTTCTTTTAAAAAATGTATTAAGTTTTTCCGTAAGTTTTTGTGTTTTCGTTTTACGCAAACAAACAAAAACAACAAAGTCATTGGTGGAGGAGCAGCGGTACAGCAACCTATGTTATTTCAATGGGAATGTGGGTTCTTAGCATGCTCATTATTTTTAAAAATGCTATAAAATGCACACTATTTTTCTTGCACATCTTAACTACATATCAAAGTGCAAATATCAACACCTTTAATTAAAATTAACTATATTTGATTACTAATTATCTTTGATTTAATTAGCAGCCACCATCCAGAAAATAATGGAATTTATTCTTAAACGACACTAGCATATATGCCTCTTGACCAACTAAAATGCATATCAATCATTACAATTTAAATCTAGTTTGATGACCAAACTTGTCCTTTTCCCATGAAATATTTAATAAATGTTATTTAATAGTTACTAATTAATAAAATGACTAATTAACCCCATTTGGCTACATGGTGGCACAAGCATTTCATACTCAAAATTTCAAGAAAATGTACCTCTGCGCAATTAAAATTTTATAACTTGAAGAGTATGCACCCTACCCCAATGAAAGTATACATTTTTAGAAAGTATTTTTTTCAAGGAATCCAAGAATGGCATTAGTTTAATAGTAGAGGCAAATAGGAAAACACTATGTTTGAACAAAATTTCAAAAAATATTAGTTTTTACTTTAAAAAGTGTCAATTTTTGATCACCCTGTATATTATTAGTTTGATAACTTGACTGAGTCAAATATATGGTTTGAAAGTTTAGAGTTTTGTCTATATGAATATGCAATGATACAGCAAATACCTCTTTCCCTCAAGATTTTTGATCAGGTAATAAAAAAACAAAAAATATATATTTTTTTGTTTTACACCCTATATTTTTTCTTACACACCCTGCACATCGACGCAAAAAATACAAATATTGAATCTCTAGACCATAAGCTTTCAGAATATATATGATTTGCCTATGGTGTTGCAGGTAGTTTTCATGCTACATCAATTTAAACAAATAGTGGGAAATTTGCTACATTTTCACAATGTAACGCCAGGGTGTCCAACCATATGACACATGACCACTAGCGATATTTCAGTCATGGAGGATTCTATTCATAGCTTTTGTTCCCAGTAGCCTATTTAACTATAGGGAACAAAAGAATCAACGTAGATATGAATAGAAACTTACCGGACTGAAATATCGCTAATAAACACGTGTGGATTTTGTTTGCTGTGTAGCGTGCCAGCTCGGTCGACTACTCTTTTCTTTTTAGCATTTCGAACAGTGAACTGATGATTATTTGACCACGCATCCCAGTGTAATAGGAATGGTAGACCCCTGATTTTACTGTCCGGGTTGTACAGTAAAGTATATAAGCTAACAACTCTCACGCAACATTAGTTTCGCGCTTTATTTCGTTATTGTCTATGGAAGGCGGGCTTTGATTCCAGGGGGGATTATACTTTCACACCGGGTGTAGCTGCAACCGTAGACCAAAATGGTTAAAAAATCGTCCGAATGCCGGAACGTACCTTATAACATCTATTCTAAACATCGTCATGTACATTTTTCTTATGATTAATATTATACAGCTTGTCCCAATATTAATGCAACGAGCAAATAAAAAAATCTTAAAAATAGTTGCCAAAAGATCAAAATATCATAGTACCGTAATATATGTTTCTCAAAAGTGGGAGTAATTCAAATCAATAGTACTTAGACACCCATTTTCAAATACGTATAGCAACGTCCCTGGTGGTTCCAATTAACAAGGACACGCAAAGAATAATCCTGCTCAAATATCGGTAAATCGTGACGTCCTTGATGTGTGTTAAGGCCAAATCATAGTCGACCTCAAACAATTTTTTTCCTACCAAACATTTGGTCGTGACGTCAAAATGACGAGTGACTCCAAACAAACACCAAACCAAACACCGAGTTGAGACCAAATAAAACTTCGCGCTAGATTGCACATGTTAGAGATTACCACATACATTGGACCAAATGTTTGTTACCAGCGTTCGAATTAAGAAAAAAAACATGGTTGTCCGACGGACAACCAGGTTGTAACTTTTGGTTGTCCGTCAGAAATTTGGTTGTCCGTCAGGCGCGGCGCCAGATTCAAAAAGGTACCCCCAAATTTTTTTGACGTAGCTTTTCAAAACTGACAAGACAGACAACTATACGAGACACCTACTTCTAAAATTTTTCAACAGCAAATTGATAAAAAGTCATATTTTTGACGGCGATCAGGGAATTGAAGAAAAATGCTCAAAAATGTTACAATTTTATCGAAGGTTCTAGTTTTGAAATAAACATGCTAAGAAGTATGTTTATTTGACTTTGAAAAATTATGGTTGTCCGCCGGACAATCACAGCAATAATTTAGGTTGTCCGGCGCTAGATTTGGTTGTCCCGGACAACCGGACAACCATAATTTCGAACAGCTGTTTGTTACCCTTTCATAGTTTAAAATCGCTGGAAAATATTTGGTGACGTCACGACCAAATGTTTGGTACCACAAATTTTGTTTTGGAAGCCGACTATGATTTAGCCCTTACGCTTAATCGTGTATACAAGGTGTGCAGCATTCTTCATTTTGTGACCTCGGTTTTTGTCCACATATTACGTTACACGTTACGTAATTTGGGCCATGTTTTGAGCTCGGTGTCATCTCTGTTACTCCGTGCCTATGCTTACTTGTAATAATTATTTTGTCACATCTGCTTAGGTCTCAGGTGGGTATTCCCGGATAGGGTATGTCTCAAATAGGGTATGATTTCACCAATTTTTCCAATTTTTGGTCTCACATAGAGTCACCTTCGGAATCTGCGGAACTTGGGTGCATGGTTACCCGGACGCACCATATAAAGCTATGGTCACAATAATCGTACGATCAGCTTACGAGCAGTGTTTAGTCCATCTAATAGGACCACACGACGCCCTCGCTGCTCGCTTTACTCACTGCTCGTGGTCCTTTCAAACGGACTAAACACTGCTCGTAAGCAGATCGTACGATTATTGTGACCATAGCTTTTGTTACACCCTGTTTGTTTTCGTGATAAATCAGACGCTATTTTGTATTGCGTTTGTTGGCCTTTCATGATAAAAAAAAGCATGGTTTGTGGAGATGCACTGATTTGTTCAGTTTATCACTCTTGATTTATTCAAAACTTTGCAACGGATGATGTAGTTGTTAACAAATGGTTGAGCCGTTTGTTGCACTGTCTTAATTGTCTATTTTGTTGGCTGTAGTTTGAGTATTTTACCATATAGTTTATCTGCCTGAAACTGCACATTGAGCACGGTCGTTAATGTAACAAACCACGTTGTAATTGACTGTATTCACCGTCACCCAGTAGGGAAGCTGGTTTGATATGTTGATAAGCACCATCGTCTCTATTCAAAGATAATTTCTGACTCTCTGTACTGTCCAGTTGGCCGTAGTCTTCTGCTGTTTCATCTTTTGGATGAACTGTGACATAACTGTGGTCCAAATGAGTAGTCGGGGATTGAGAGTTAATTTCACCCATTGTGTCCGATGAATCATCAGAATCTCTTGTTTGTACATAGCTGCTTGGTTTTCCCGTGTCTGATTTTGACCTCTGAAACTTGACAGAATGGTTTTCAATGTCAACACAAGCATACGAATAAGTTTCACTCCCAACAGGTCCAACAACCCCGGGGGGGGCACTGACATAGAAAGGTGATACGGGTATGTGCCGCCCTCAAGACCCCCTTTTCACGCCCTGTC
>JXSR01S034337.1:3018-16137 GCA_000969725.1 Ophiothrix spiculata
CCCCCTCCGGGGAAGTGGTATATATATATTAGCACCCGCTCTGGCTTGACAAATTACGTTTAAGCTCAGTGCAGGGAAATAGAAATAAGGCTATTTCGGTAGTATTTGAGTATAGGCCTATACAACGTCCAAGCAATGTTTTCATTTAAGTTGAAGCCTGGCTTCATATAGGCATATATATAGTCCACTTAATGAGAGTGAAACAGGAACAGGGGTGATTCCTTTTCACTGAGGAGCACCATGCATGAATGCAAGGTTGAAATACAAACTCTAAGGGACTTGTAGTAGTTAAGATTTCAGGAGTTTAACAGGGAGAGGACAGAGGGGTAAGATCCGTTGCCATATCCTTTAAAGGATGACACACCATCCTCACTGAAGATATCTTGGTCTTCATCTTAATTTTGTTAACATTCCGTCATGTCTTTTAATTGTTACCATAATTGTCTCGGGATATTGACAATAACATTCTGAGATCGAGGATGATATCTTTTTTTAAAAAGGTATACATTTTGTACGTATAACCTTTGATATAGGGATTTGTTTCCCTTCTCCTTTTCTGTTGCCAATCTTAACAATATTTTGTACATATAGGGTCCTATGTGATACCAGGCTAGGTGTTATAAATCTTTGGTTTCTGCATGCTGACAATATCCTGACCATGGCTTGTAGACTTTGCAGTAAATCTATCAAATACTTAAGATATCTATCAATAATTTTCTTTTTTGAGATAGTCTTTGAAAGCCCCTATCCCACTCTTTGAAACCAGACTATTTTCATTCCACATGAACAACCAAAATATAGACCTAACCTCTGTTGACCTAAGCTAACATGCAGGTACAGTCGCATGAGAACCGATATATCCACTGATTTCAATTTGGGGACCCCCCCCCCACCACCACTACGCACACACCCAGGGCCACCTGCTCCAAAACTATAGGCCCCACCATATCTACTACAGACCGATGTTGAGCAATCTGTGCCCCAGGAATTTAGGTTCCCTTCCAAGGACCCTTTGTGTTGCTTTTACATTACTCTACACCACGGGCAAATTGGATATGAAAAACTGTAGGCCTAATATTTGCCCCTGGTAAAAATCGAGTAGGCCTACAATTCTAGTACAAGATTGAAATGTCACATCTTTCGAGTACAATTTAAGTACAATTCTAGTACTAGTACAAATTCCAATCTTGTACTAGAATTGTACTAGATTTTCTCCAAGGGCTATTCCTATAAAAAAAAACCAGGACACATCAATCAGCCATCATTCCCGGGCCAAAAGATAAGTTTCATCACAATACCGGGGTCACGATCATATCATTCGATCACAGCATCTGTTTGTGTGTCTGTTTCATGGCGACTTTGACAATTAGTTATATTAACAATTTATGTCGTGCTGCTTCATTCGCCTTGTATAAAATTGGTCGAATAAGAAATTTTCTTGACCAAAAGACGACTGAAACTTTAGTCCATGCATTTATTACATGTCGCCTTGACCAATGTAACAGCCTTCTTTATGGCCTTCCTGACTCACACATTTCCAAACTGCAAAGATTGCAAAATTCGGCGGCAAGACTGGTTACTCGCACACGGTTTTGTGATCATATTACTCCTGTCTTACAACAATTACATTGGCTGCCAGTAGAATACCGTATTAAGTTCAAAGTTTTAGTCTTAACATACAAATCTCTACATGGATTGGCACCTGTGTATCTGCAGGACCTTGTTAAGAAGTATATTCCACCTCGCAATTTACGTTCTGCTTCTCAATTTAAAATTGTGTCTTCATCAACAGCTACTGCTACTTATGGTGATCGTTCTTTCCAAAAAGCTTCTGCTGTCCTTTGGAACACTCTGCCACTTCATGTAAAGAATTGTCAAACTGTCAATCAATTTAAATCTTGCCTTAAGACACATTTGTTTAAACTTGCTTTTGGTAAATAATTTCCTTGTTTTCATATAACTGTATTTTGTTCATGCCTTGCTTAGTATATATTTATATGTATGTATGTATAACTTTATTTTGTATGTAACTGTTTAGTTTTCTTATGATTGTATAGCGCTTAGAGACTCCGGTGTTAGGCGCTTCATAAGCACCGTTTTATTATTATTATTATTATTATTAGTGACTCTTTCCATGGAGACTTCCACAATCTGAAACTTTGTCCATGGAAGATTTGACTTTTTGCAAAAGTTTCCACGGTAGTCTCTATAAACAGTCGTTTGTTTTTTTGTTTTTTTTTGGTGAACAATCTTATTTAGCTATTCTTATACGCTAGCTAAACGGTCTTTTTATTTTTTTTGGTTCTCTGTAGGGTGAACGTGACTACATTTTATGTGAACCAGAGTCTACTGGAACATGTAGGTCTATACGAATTCAAAGTCAAAAATTGGTTCCATTTTCCATTCAAGTTTAATGTTCGAGTTTATTTGACGGAGAAAGAGTGTAATTGCAAAACGGTGTGACACGGGGCTTTGCAAAATTAGGCGTCCTGGTATTTCAATCGTGTCTTCTTTTTTTCTTTTTGTCAATTGATGGGTTGAAGTCTCATTGCCGTAACAAAAAATGACAAAAATAGTAAAATATTGTATTCTAATAGGCATTTCTTCAAATTTACCAACAGCACATTCCTTCCCAAACCAAACCTGTGTACCCCCACTCCGAACATTATAATTATATTTTAAATTTAAATAGAGGGGGAAAAAAGAAATTGGAGACTCTGCGAAAGATTATCCTGGAAGTAACATCCTAGCCAGCATGCCCATGTGGGGCCCACATGGGCGTTCTGGCTGGGATACACTTTGGAAAAAGTAGATGAAATTTTTCCAAGCATACACTAATGAATGCGCCTCAGATCAAGAATGCACATCAATTATTATGTGAAGTACAATAGGCCTAATAAAACAATGATGACAGGAAGTACAAGTTGAAAGATTAAAGAAAGATGATAAGGGATTAAAGAAATAATTAGCAAATGAGCTACCCATTATCTAGAATCTATGATTTAATCACTTTATATGCCTAATTATTCTAAGACAATAAAACATGAGCTTATTAAATACTTGATGTAACACTTTTGGGCAAACATAGGCCTATTTTTATAAGCTTATTCTCATGAACAAATTATATTAATTCATATAACAAGTCAATGAAATGATAAAAAATAATCAGTCCCACCCAATCAAATTAATATCAATCATTACAAAAATAGCCTGGCATTCCAGAAAAAGTTATATATTCCCGGGGTTATATTATAACAAATGACTTTTAAAGTTACTGATTATGAAGGTACAGGGTATATTCTTTACCATTCAAGGGGTTTTGACAACTTGAAAATCTTAATTTTGTTAACTATTTTATTGTTTGTTCTGAATTTCAGTATACACCTTCAATAGTTATACACATTTTACAGATCATAGGCCTATGGAAACTCTGCAAAAACCAAATAACCTCCATGGAAACATCAATATCCACCGTGTATACTGGCCGCAACCAGCCATGATCCGTCCACTGGTGACTTTGCCATTATTGCAGACCTTCCATGGACAAAGCATTTTTCTCCATGGAGAGACTGCATTAACCGCATATATTCCCTGGAATCTTTTATGGTGACTATGTAGAAATAGGAGTATTTATTACCTGAATCCTTCCTATGGACTATTTCTTTAATCAATATGTATTGGTATAACTGTGTGTAATGTTCATTCTGCTACTAGCTTCTGATGAGCGAGGGTTGGCCTGTAGGCCTCCCTTGCGAAACAAATTTGTCAAGCATGTAAGCTGATATAACCAAGTCTAAAACTTTGTACCAACATGTTTATGGAGTTTTCAAATAATTTTCCCATTTTTTTTTAATCAGCTTAACATTGGTGATCACAGCTCAGCTCCAGAAATCAAATTACCCAGCATGCATCTGTCAGGCCAGTATAAAGCCGTCCACTCGGGAGAGAAAGGCTCCAGTATGACTGAGTTACGACGTGTGAGTCTGTTGGAAACTACAGCGGAGTTGGAAGCATTCAAACACAGTGTGTCAACTGACTTGGTGAACCACTTGATAACTGTACAGAAAGTCTTGATACAGGTGAGGTCTTGAGAATGATATTTTGTTTGACGTAACATATGGGAAAATTGGTTGGATGGATTATTTTTTACACCTGAATTGGAAACATTTAAACACAGTGTGTCATTTGACTTGGCAAAACACTCTAATACTGATAAGAAAGTCTTGATACAGGTAGGGCCTACAAACAAAACAAAAAAACCTTTTTCTTTGGTGTATTAAACATAAGAAAAATAGGGGAAGCATTACAGTCTGTCATTAAATTGTGGGGGACAGTATGTCACTCACCCTACTTACTTTACCAGTTATTATCACATGGCATATACCAGCACCAAATTTTTATTTCGACCCAGCTGGGTATCCAACCTGGATAACCAAATCTAAAGATGAGGATACTAATGCATAGTCCAAAGGAGGAATTCCCTGTCAGGTCTATACACTGCATACCAGCCTGGATTCTGAAGTTTTGAATTCAATCTTGATTCTCTAGCTTAGCCCTTTGAACCCGACGAGCCGGTATACCGGCTCACGTGTACATGTATCCTATACCCGATGAGCCGGTTTACCGGCTTTTAGGTCACGTATCAGAAACTTGATGTGTCTGTCAACAGGCATAGATAGTTACAATTTTTAGTGGTCTTATTTATATCGAAAGACGTCAATGAAGCTTTTAACCCATGGTTGATGGGTCATTTTCATCTTATTTACTCGACAGAGGTGAAAAATTCGTCATATTTCCGTAAATTTGATCACAATTTTCAACAAATGTGGCTTTGCCAATAGACTACAACGTAAATATTGAATTTGTTGGTCGTCATAAATAGTATTCTTTTGTGAATGCTGGTTATTGGAACAATTCAGACTACTGAAAAATGAAAAAGTAAAGCTAGGGAAATCAAAATCACACTACGTTTAGGGGTTATATTGTGTTTTTTAACTTTCGGGTTGGCCCGGGTCAGCGGTACAGATACACATGGAATTGCCAGGGTTCAAAGGGTTAATAATTCCTCAGAAGGTACTATCGGTCTGAATCTGTGGTTACTCTCATAAGTGACTTAGCACCAATCTATAATCATCTATAATCAAATAAGGGAAACTAATCTGTCAACAATGGGCTTGATTGTCTGATTTGTTTTTCAGGATTTGAGTCAGATGATAGATGAGCTTGTTGAAACCAAAGAAGCAGCCAGTCGTGAGTTTTCACTGCCGGCCAATGACAGCACTTTGATATTCTCACTGCAGGCTAGAATGAAGGTAATAATAAAGTCAAAATCAGCAAGGCCTCTTTAGGTCTAAAATCAATACCAGTCAGGCAATAGAATTGTCAGGTTTAGCTTTTTACTGTGAAGAAGCAGCCAGTCGTGAGTTTTCACTACCGGCCAATGACAGCACTTTGATATTCTCACTGCAGGCTAGAATGAAGGTAATAATAAAGTCAAATCAACAGCAGAAATGGTAGGCCTCTTCATTCAGGCCAAAGCATTAAGCGCTGTGACCGTCAGATAATGAATTTGTTGGGTACAGGTTGTTGTAAAGAAGTAGTCAGTTGTTCGGCGAACATACAGCACTTTGATATTCTCACTGCAGGCTAGAATGAAGGTAGGAATGAATAGAAGTCAACAGCAGAAATAAATAGGCCTCTTCACAACAATAGTAAATATGGTTTGAAAATGTGCCATATCTTTGCACTTTAAAGCTTACCATATTGATGCTATTATTTGCTATTTGCCGACCCAGGATGGACACAAGAAATTCTTATCTAACGATATTGTATAACTTGATGTCTTTGTTACAGGGAATACAAATTACTGCCACAACGCCGTCAGCATGCGCTGTGAGATTGGAAACTGGACTGGTAGATTTTGAATTATCCAATAAACCCAGATATACCAATACAGGGGCAAAGAAGAAGGGAGCTAGTAAGTGAACAGAAGAGAAATAATGATTTTATTCACCTGTTAAATGAGTCAGTAGCATGTCTATATATCAAGAGTGTCCCATATGTTCAGTTTATGCTTGAGAACTTTTTTATGATTGAAAAACTTTTTTGGCACCTCAAATGAAAGAATGTTTATATGTTTCTCTAAGACTTCTTTTGCATATTAAAAATATTATCTAATTTTACCCCAATATACATGGCTTGTGACTATCCTGCGCACATCGACCAGATAACTACGATGTGTGCAGGAATCACAAATACCTGTATATCTGAGTAAAGTCAGATGCCTAAAGTTATGTGAAGAAAAGCTTTTCATTTTTACTCCTCTGGTGCGCCAAGGTTAAAGTTCAAACGCAACTCACGCAATACTTGTTAGCTCGTGTGATTTGTCTGTTCTGTGTGACTTGATGATAAATTTGATTGGTTTATTGTTCACGCATGGTGCGATTTGGTCCCGCCCAGAATGAAAAAGGTTTTTTCAGATGACTTTAGTGGGTCATCTGAAAATAGTCAATAATTATAGGTTAATAAATGCGCATTTCATACGCGAGTGAAATGAGACAAAATCAATGCACGCGTGGTCAATTTTGATGCGTCCAATTCACGAGGCCCGTAGGGGCCGAGTGCATTGGACTGCAATCAAAATTTACCGCAAGTGCATTGATTTTATCTCATTTTACGACCATTATGGAATGCAAATTTATTAATCTAATTCATACACGACAGAAAAATAATATTGCATCTTTTGTGAAAAGAAATAAGGCCTTTAATATGACCATCCAAATCCAAAACTTCTCTGAACTAAATAAATAATCATCCGACAAAAACAATGAAACATTCATACGCACTAAACGCCCACCACGCAAACCGGAAATGTCTGTTATAGTATTTGCAATATACCAGCTGTGGATGTCTATATTTCCTATTGGATTTTTTTCAATAATGAAGCCCACTTCTAATGGTGTACCATATTGGAAAATACATGAATTATAAGCCAGCTAAAAATACTACTATAATGAAAATTTAACTGCTAAAATCTGAAATAACCTTCTTTGATTGATAGAATATGGCAATTTATTTTGTCTCTATAATGTATTTCATAATAATAAATATTCATCTGGGTTGGTAACAAATAAGTATAAATTTAATCTTGACAACCAGAAAAATCCAGTATTTATTTGCGCTATTCACCGTAGTATCATAGCTCTTGACATTGTTCTTCCGCTGTTATTAGGAAATCATCACCATCATTTCACCTCAACTAGATCACAATCGTAAGAAGCCTACCTATCAGAACTTAGATTGTAATATTCCCCTAACAGCTACCCAATACGCTTGGGTCGACGAAGCAATCAAGATTAAATGTCTTGCCCAAGGAATAACCTGTTTGCCGTAGCGGGGCTCAAACTCGCGACCTCATGATTTGGAGTCCTGCACTGTTCCACTAGACCACACGAGCTCCCAAAATTTATGTCATAACCCAATTTGTATTTCTCCAGCAGGTATGTCTAAATCCAAGCTGTTTGCCAAAGCTCACATTGACCTTAACATTTGCCTTGGAACCCTGGTGAGGAACCCAATGTTTGCTGAGATTGAACCTGAGTTACATCAATTGGCGTACTTCAAAACTCGCATTGCGCTGAGAAATGCCCTCAAGGTAAGCTGCATGGAAGTCAAGTTGAATTCATGCTGAAAATGCATTTTTACTACGAATAAATGACCACCCCAGTTGAACTCATTCTATCACAGATACTTGTGTCAGCTGCTGAAAATGATGATGCAATGAAACTTGCTTTTTACGTCGCTCTTTTGTTGACTCATTCTGTATTGCATTTTGATATTGATATTCAAACTCCAAAATCTGGAGTGGAGTACATATACCAGTGTGTTTGGGTTGACACATGTTTCTGGTATTAATTTAGCTTCCTAGTGTTTTTGTGATATTAATGATGTTATATCATTTTATTAACAATGCATTAGAAGATATTAGATCAACCCAAACTCAGTCTGTTTGTTCTGGGATTATCAATCGTAGATATAATGATCACCACACTTTGAATCCAGCCAAGACTTTGGAATTGTGTGTACATTAAAAACTTGGAGAACTTGTGAGTGTTGTGGTTGCTTCAGTAGGCCTAAGCGATGCACATAGTTACAATAGACATTGTATTTCCAAAAAAAATATTAAAAAGATGGATTGTTTGTCTCACATCTGTTGACTTTTTCACTATCCAATACAGTGTGCGGTGTTTTATTTAACTTTGCAAAGCTTCTGATTCTTAATAATTGTATCAAATTTTTTTCATACAGATATGTTTTGGATAGGGTGAACATTTTGGTCTTCTCATAGAATATAGTTATCTTTTTGATTCCCGAAATAAAAGTTGACTCATTATGGGGATATTTTTAGCCAATTAGAATTAAAAAAGAATAGCTGAAATAAAATTTGTGTTTAGGATTTTGAGCAACAATCAACATGTTCATACTTTGTGAGCACCAGGTCATAGTAATATCTACCGTACACAAAACCATTGATATGATCACTAAGCAGAATGATCTTCATTGTCTGTGTAGTGCCACACAATGGAAAATGAGACAAGGGCATACGGCATATGGATATAGCCAATGGAAACGGGGCCTTACACTGTGGGATATGTGAAAGTATTCTATTGGCTGATAATCAATGAACTCTTTGATTGATTGATTGATTGATCAATTGATCAGTTGATTGATTGGATTGGTTGATTAATTGAATATTGATTACAGGATGAGATGTCTTCATCAGAAGGTGACAAAGAAGCGTTTCTGATAGCACTCAGCAGACCAATCTTGTACGTACAGCCAACAGCTATTGATAAAGGTAATGAAACCAGTATTTATATAGGACCTTTATATGAAAGTACTTCTGTCTGCTATTACCGAGGGAGGAGCTACTTGCTACTTGCATACATGGATATGCTACTCAGTGGGTCAGGTTTGTCACAAAAATCCTTCGCTGTGAGTCATGGTTTTCAAAAATGCCTTAAATATGAAGCATTACGGACGTATCGGTCAGGTTTTTCAACATTGGTTATAATTACAAACATTTCACAGACTTGCAATCGAATCCCAGGAATATTGAAAAAAGGTCGATTTTAAAAAATAAAATTCACACATGAAGTACCAGTTCCTGCCAAAATAACCCTAAGTATGAAACAGAGAAGATGGGAGTACATTAATTTTGGTATGAAAGCAGCATCAGTACCCCATGTTGCTGTCAGGCAATCACACCGATTTTTATATGTAAGCTAGGTAGGTGTCGCCACTGATGAAGAACTCAACCAATCCATCCCAATTTTCTAAAAGAAATCTAAAAGAAAATTATATGAATAAAAGTGTTTTTTGAAGGACAATTTGATTGTCAAATTTTCAACTCTGATCCCATCACATAAAATATTCTTTTATTTGACTTGTTATTTTCCTACTGTTCTCAGCTGTGCTTGTGTGGCTGTGTTACCAAACCGCATATGACCAATGGTTTGAGCAACAAGCAACACTGCTTCAACAAGAAACAAGAGGCTCCGTCATGATGTCACGGTTACCTAGGCAACCATCGGTAGCAACAAGTCCAGTATCTAGTTCATTATTCATACAACTGACCTTGGAAGAGCTGGGGATTTGTCTGCCAATTAATCCTGCATTTCAGGTAACAGAACATTCCAGCCATTAAAGGCATTCCCCTAAAGAAGGCGATCATGGGACAAAACAATACTCCATCAAAATTCCCCCCAATATTAAACACTTTCTTTTTTCCTGTGTTTTAGAATTTAAGCCTGATAATTCCTAAAGTTTTCATCACATTAATTATGGAATTATTAAAACAAAAATATGTATACCTTCCTTTGGAGGTGCCAAAATTTCTGGAATATATCCCAATGTCTGTCTCAAACCAGATAAATCATATCAATTTTAAATGTATCAAATATGAAACTGATAGCAGTCAGTGCTCCTTAAGTTTTTGTGATCAATTTACATCGTATTTAAAACATTCTCTTGCAATCATTGATAATGTAAATGATGTTAATGAAACAACAATTTGACACATAGTATTAAATTGCATAAATATATACCTAACCAATCCTGAAATTAGAAATGAAATAAAAACATGTATTGTACACTGATTTTTGCCTAACTTGAATGAGTCATATTTATCATTTTATTTCATAAAACAATACATTAAAAAACAACAAAATATCATGATAAACACATTTGCAAAGCATAAAAACCCTTATGGAAGAGTAGACCTGGGCCCTATTTCATAAAAGTTAGAATCAACCTAAGTCATGAAACTTAGGATGAATTGATCATTTGAAATCTGGATAGAATTTCAAATTTTGAGTTTATTTTAATGTTATTATTACTATTATCTTCTACTTCATAAAAAAGTTTAAAATAAAGCCTTCTTAAAATTTCTTTTCATATAACAAAAGATAGGATGCCTCCTAGAATTAAGACTTAGGTTGATTTTAACTTTTATGAAATAGGGCCCAGATGCCCATTACCATTCAAACAAGACAAAAGAGACGAAAGGATGTCGATTTGAAATCAAATTTGAAATTTAATTTGCTCCTCCAACAGGCATCAACAGCAGAGATGATATTACCGTGATCATTTTAAAAGTTCTTTTAGTTTGGAAATTCAATTTTTTTTTAATGCTATTTACTATTATATATGAATATTCACTGGTGTAAATCCTGATGTTTTACTTTGACAGAATGTGTCATCTGCAGCAGGCTCTGTCCCTGAACCAGACTACCACTCATCACTGGTCCTGACTCTGGAGAGTTCACAGATTACAGCCTGTTACAGCAATGCTCTTGTCTCGTTCCAGACGTTTTGTCTTAGATTTGCTCAAGACTTTGCAACGTCGCTCGATGATTGGCGCCCAGAATCTTACGAGTCACTCATGAATGCTTGTGAGTTTTGTATTTTTAAAAGTTTATTTCCAACATCATGTAATGGTTGGTGTCTTGAACCCAACAAGTTGTGCACAAATGTCTTAAATGTTTTAATATAAATGTTTTAAAGTTTATTGCCATGATTACTTGATGGAATTTTGAATCATATGAGTCATTCATGAATGCCATAAGTTTTAGTTTGCTTAAATTCATTTGTTATCTCTTTGAGATTCTTGACATGTATAACCATAGATTTAAAAGACCAAACCATAGACTAATGAGACTCGTAGCAAAATGCACACAAGCGATTTCAGAATCTTCTCAGAATTTAAAGATGGTTTTCAGTTTTTCAGTTATCAGGTTGAGCTTTTCAGCAACATCAAGTTATAAATGACTGTTTGATTGATTATTTTTTCCTCAATTAAACAGGTCTTGTACCACAAGGAACTTATGAAGTTTGTTCCAAAACAACAAGCCCAGAAAGAACAGGTATGATATTAGTATTATTAACCCTAACCTCCTCAGTCCAACAAAATCCAACAAGTAAAAATCCAGAAATATTGTCCAAATACGTAATAGATGGGGGTTACAGATTGGCATGAAAGTGCTGCCATTGCAGGCCATTCTTGATGGCTTGCCATTAGGCTGATTCACCAAGAAATAAAATTCTGATTTTCTTCGGCTCACCCCCTCATTTTATTCCTTTTAGGGTTAGAATCATTTGTGCAAAGTTTTAAAAAATTTAGGGGGCGCTACCAGCTGTTTTAATTTTGTGTGCAAAGTCTATGGGATTTTGAGGTAGTCATTTTCATACTCTTTTTTTACCATGTTAAATCTATTCCTGGTCCATACAATTTATAGAAGTTTTAAAGGAAAAGTCAATCTTTAATAAAATCTAAAAAGTCCAAACTTTCAAGTTCAATGTTGCCTTTAATTACCAAAAATGTAAATAACATGACGGAGGGAGTATTGTTACCAAACAGATCTCCAGAGGAAATCCCATCAGTTGTCTATTTATAGGGGATTCCCTTGAAAAGACCTCAAGTATGACAATTTACATAATTGCCTGCTCATCTTCTGTTGTTCCTACTGGTTTAGCTAATGGATAATCACATAACTAAATGGGCTGACTGATGGCACTGACCTTAAATATTCATTGTTTGGTAAGTGACCCTGATTTATTATTCTTTGGCCAAATCCTAATAGGGACACTGAATGTTTTGGCTGTTCCACTAATTGATGTGCCCCAAATGTCAGAATTTTCATAAAAAAGTGATTTTCTGGAAAAAATGGGAACTTTTTTATTTTCTTCTTCTTTATTTGTTTAAAGGACACCTTGCTAGATATCGTGTGCATTTTTTTCATTTATTGAATAAAATTATCATAATTTTATTCAATGATAAAGAGGAGGACCCGAAATTCCCATTGACTTTGTACACAAAATTAAAACAGCTGGTAGTGACACCTAAATTTTTTTCGATTTTTTTAAAAAATTTGCACAATTGATTCTAACCATAAAAGGAATAAAATGAGGGGGTGAGCCGATGAAAAATCAGAATTTTAATTTTTGGTGAATCAGCCTACTTGCCATAGCTGGACATTGTATCGGAATGCGAGAGGTCGGGGATTTGAATCCCAGAGGAAAGAGGACATTTTTGTATGACGTATTCGGACTTAGATAGTTTTCAAGAATTTGGGAGTTAGGGTGATATGGTAAGTTTTAATTAATTTAATCTTGACTTTCACGTATAATTCACATGAATCTGTTTTGCACTGGTATGAGTGTATTTTAGAAATTGTAATTCACTTGGTTATTTACTAATGACAATCACTACACAAGGACATCTTTATTTTTGTGTCCCCTGAAAGATAGACACGGGATCACTTTGTCGTGTCCATCCTTCTAATCAGAGTTTCCATACTCTTTGTAGCCTTGCACCAAGGCGTCAGACTGTGGACCTACTTCCATATTCCTGTTAAAATCGACATGATCTGTGTATAAGTATTATTTTAATAATTCCTACTCCCAGTGTTCATGGCACAGCCTGATGGCATACCTCCCTCTGATGTTGGTTTGCTAGGGACGCCTGGTTAAGTTCCTAAGTGGATCTTTCGTCAGCTCTATTATCTCCAATGTAAAATGTTGAAATTTGCCTCCAGAAAAGAGGCAGCCAATAGAAACAGT
>JXSR01S034339.1:0-20555 GCA_000969725.1 Ophiothrix spiculata
AAAATTAAAAAAAAAAAAAAATCCGCCCGCCCGCACTTGGTCAAAAAAAGTTGTGGAGGACAACCAAACAATTTACTTTTTTGGCCTAAGTGAGAGAAGTAAGTAAAATACAGCTCTGTATAGAGAACTCTTCCTGCCCATAAAAAGCATGGTTGATTGTTTGTTATGAGTTGCCTGACAAATTGATTCCAATTTTAAGATCATTAACCCAGATTTTGTCATGAAATAGTGATGTCTTGTGGCACCTTGTTTGAGTTATTGCACATACATATCTTGAAGAAGCATTCTGAGGATGTGATCTGTGCAAATCGTTTCTGTAAATTCTGCTTCATTCTGTGTCTTTATATTTTGAACTTAAGGGCTCTGTCACACATCACGAAACGTACGAATAAAGAACTAATAACGTACACTGGTTTGGTCATTGAAATACATGTAATCGATTACCAAACCAGTCTTGGCCTTTAGTCTATAAGACGTGTTACAAGGTCAACAGCACTGGTATCACATTAGTCACACATCACCATATAGAGCCCAAACATACGAATAATGTACAAAAGTTTCACATTCTGAACGTGTGCCAAACGGACCATCACCTATGGATAATGAATTAAATGGACAAGCTGTATGGATAAGGTATTGAACGTACTACTAACGAACACATGATGAACATCAATGTATAAACCAAAACAATAGTGGGATGGAGTACGTTAAGCGTACGTTTGGCTCTATATGGTGATGTGTGACACGAGCCTATACATGTATTTCAATGACCAAAACCATGTACAGTGTGTCCCAGAATGAAGTTATCAAGATTTCAATGCCGCATAATTCAAAAACCAAATTATCCCAGACAATGAAAGTTGGTGACAATTATGTCTAATGTCGTCACTTGCTTTGATGCAAAAATGAAGAAAATCCATACATTAATTTTGTAAAAGTGAGTGTTTGAAGCTACAGAGGAGTTTGGACACTTTAGAGAGGTCGTAAAAATCCAGTGGTAATTTTCAGCGGAAGTATGCGAGCAAGGATGTCATCTTTTACCAACATTTCTGTTTTGTTTCAAATATTGCTCCTCCTTGATGATGCCTTGGAGTCTTAATAAAGAATCAGCTGAATGTTAACTCGGCTTCTACCTTGGCGTCCACATGCTTCTTTTTTGCAGTTCCTTCTTCTACCATCTGATACCATAAGATTTATATTTTCTGACATTTTCAAGATGGGCTACTCGTGCGATGAGGATATCTGGCTCTCGGAAATGTTAAATAAATCTTTCCATTGTTTCAATGATACCTGCACTTTGCAGATATTGGTTAATCATGATAAACCAATATCTGCACTTTGCAGATATTGGTCAACCATGATACTCTTTTCACCATTGACAAATGAGGTGTTATGTTTGCTTTGAAATACCATATTCCTACTACCACTGCTACCAGGGAACCAGCCCTTTAGCGTGCTTTCAAAGGGCCCACTGAATGATTTTTCCATTAACAATTACTTAATAAAGTTTATTAAATGATTTTTACATATGAAAAGGAACCAAACTTAGTCTTAGGTTAAAATAATCTTGAAAACAAAAACACTTATAATTGACCAAATATTATCATGATAATGTTTTTAAAGATGGCGTTCTTCGGAGCTGTGGAATTTTTTCAACTTGCCCAAAACTGGGAAAAGTGTCCAAACTCCTGTGGAGCTTAAAACGCTCACTTCTAAAAAACTAATGCATGAATTTTCTAGAGTTTTGTACCACAGCAAGTCAAGACATCAGGCATGATTGTCACCAAGTTTCATTGTCTTGAATAATTTGGTTTTTGAATTATGTAGCGTTGAAATCTTGATAACTTCATTCTAGGACACACTGTACATTATTCGTAGGTATCAGCTCTATACGGTAATGTGTGAAGGAGCCCTTAAGTACAAGATACTTAGTTGCTAATAATGAGGAAACTATGTATGTATGATTTTTTGAAAAACATGTACTATTTTAGATGCCTGTATCTTAAAACAAGCACATTGACCTATCATTTTCTATCTTGGATTTGTTATAAGCACAAATAAATCTACCAAAATAATAGATTTTTTAGGAAATTCTATGGAGATTTTGAATTTCAGAGGAATTGCCCTAAACATTCTTAGCTTGTTGGGATCATAAAAGTATATTCTTTTTTGACAAACATATGTGTCTATGAAGTGAATGACTTATTTAAATCTTGATAATAACACAGGGACAACTTCCAACCTGATATTGAGAGAGTAAACATGTATTAACATGATGTGTCCTTCCTCTTGCGGTCATATTGGAGGTAATGTTTGCCATTGTGGTCACCGACTCGGAGATGGTTTCATATACTTCATAATGTTTGGCTTGGTAAAATTTTGACATACACTACCGGTCAAAAGTATTTGTGCACAAAACCTTTAACAAGCCATATCTCGAGAAATGTTCATCATTTGCGTCATATTTTATCGGATTTATATTTTGCATACATAGATCTAAAGAACTCAGTAGAAATTGAATTTACCGCATTTGAAAATATGGCCTGCTAAACATACTGTATACTTTCTTCCGCACATTCAAAAATGGAGTTTAAGTACAAAACAGCACAGCAACAGTTTGATATAATAATTATGTTTTTGCCCGTATTTAAGCGTGCACATACACTTTTGACCGGGAGTGTTTTTTTTTTTCAATTTTCATTTTGAGATTTGTAGAGAGTATGAATATGGTATAGATATGTGTCCTTCCTGTTTCGGTCATATAATTTGGAGGTTATGTTTGACATTTGTGGTTATCGACAGATGGTCTAATATTGTTCATAAGAGGGGAGCATGACCGAGCGGTTAGGGCGCTTGATTCGTAATACAGAGATTGATGTATTGAGCCCCACTTGGACCTGTTCCTTGTTTTCTTGGGCAAGAAACTTTACTCTAATTGCTCCGTGGTTCGAATGTCATGATAAGCTGTTGATTCCACTGTGCTAAATATTCCAATCAGGATGATGCAACAATACAAAAAATCCTGTTAAACCAAATTATGTGTCAACAGTGGTTTCAAACATTTGGCTTGGTAACATTTTGACAAAAGATTCCTCAATTTTCATTCTGAGGTTTGTAGAGAGGAAACATGGTATAAATATGATGTGTCTTTCCTCTTTCGGTCATATTGGAGGTTATGTTAGCCATGTGTGGTCACTGACTTTTAGTTGGTCACAAAGTCAGTATACAGTGGTTTCAAATGTTTGGCTTGATATAATTTTGGCATAAGAATCTTTGGTTGATTATCTTTACAACTTTCAATCTTGGATTTTTAGAGAGTATCATGATATAAATATGATGTGTCCTTCTCCTTTTGCAATATTTCAGGTCATATTAACCATTTATGGCTACTGACTCAGATGATTACAGTGTCACAATGTCAGTGGTTTCAAACATTTTGACTTAGTTATCGTCAGCAGAATTGGCATGAGTATCCCTTCACTTAGATTTTACCCAGATCCCTCGACCAACCCCACCACTGATCAACCTCCCCTCTGATCAACCCAATTTAGTCACTAAGCAGTGAGGCTATACCAATTCATTCTGACTGACCAATTCTGGCTTGTTTGGTGCTAACAAATGACCCTTCGCTGGGCTCCGACGTCTTATCCAAAATAAGACGATGTTAACTGCTAATCAATCTAAGCACTTGATTGGCTCGTGTCCTCATAAGGGATTTGTTTTCAGCGTTAAACACATAACATGCATGACGCATTGGTGATTGCGTGAATTTCTTGTAACTCGTATAGTTAAATGCTGTGCGTTATGCAATGCAGAGGTGGCACATCTAACCATTGCCATTTTGTCAACCTCTTTACCTAAGACTCACAAACGATTGCTGTGTAGTTATTAGATAGGGTGAACAAATTCTGCTGGTCAAAATTTCGAATATGATCAGCTCTCACCTGCGATCCATAGTTGATTTTAATTTACTTTTCAACATCTAAATTGAAATTTAAATTGCAAGGGTGATATGAAAATGATGTTTTGTTTTGGAGAATTAGCAGATAATATTTTTTTTATGAAGTCACTGACTGAGATACTAAGAGTGTCACAATTATATGGTTTCAAACATGTGGCTCAGCTGCTGTCAGTAAAATATTGCCACAAGATCCTCAATTGACTTGGTTTCATAACTTGAAACTGAGATTTACAAAATAAGCCTTATATGTGATGGCTCACTTCGAAAGGGGGGACTCTGCAGACGATATCAATTTAGATTTTATCATTTCATCTGTTACATCATATTCTGAGCTTTAAAATGACACCTTACTCGTTGAAATTGACCAAGGCGATCAAATTTTATAACAGAAAATCTGCTGGAAATTCTTATATTTTTTTTTGCTGCCTATTTTCATCAGTTTCTCAAAAGGTATTCTGTTGCAAAGTCCCCTTTTCGGGGTGAGCCATCACATATAAGCATGATCTGCCCTTTCTCTTTCGGCCATATATATTGATGTTAGCAGTCTGTGGTCATTGACTTAGATGGTTACATTGTATCAAGTGCTGTGGTTTCTAACAATTGACTCTAGATAAAATATCCAGTAGATTTAACCACAAGGAGCCTCAATTGATTCCACTTTTCAATTGTGAATCTGAGGAATAAAGAATATAATAAAGACATGATACATCTTGCCTCTTTCTTCCGGCCAACTTGGAGGTCTTATTCTCTGTTGTAGTCAGTCGGTCACTGACTTGCAAGTTTGCAGTGGTTTCAAATTCTCATTTTATGCAGGGGATTTTCATTACTAGTGTAAGTTTGCGGCTAAAGGGAAAAGGAAATAAACCATGCAATTTTTATTAATATATTGTGTGGGTAAACTTGACTGATGAATATATGGAAAGGTTCAAATAATCTCTTGCTTTATGCTACAAAACATCAAAACTTGCTAGTTACAAGGTTTTGAAAATTGATTCTTTTCCTTAAAAAATAAAAACAATGTTCATTGACATGAAGCCCCTTTAAAATCACTCCTACGATCAGCACCAAAGAGTTAAAAAAGATAATGTTACTCATTCATAAAAAAGTTAGGCCGAACCATAGGGCCAAATCATAGTCGGCCTCCAAAACAAAATTTTTCCTACCAAACATTTGGTCGTGACGTCACAAAATATTTTCCATCGAATTTAAACTATGAACGGGTAACAAACATTTGGTCCAATGTATATGGCAATTCAATAACATGTGCAATCTAGCGTGAAATTTTATTTGGTCTCAACTCCGTTTTGAAGTTATTTTGTTTGGAGTCACTCGTCATTTTGACGTCACAACCAAATGTTTGGTAGGAAAAATTTTGTTTGGAGGCCGATTATGGTTCGGCCTTTAAATCCTCATGTATGTTAAATATTGTGATATGATGTCATGTGTAAGTAGACAAAACTTGCTGCAGTAAACATGAAGTTCCTCTGTCATGACTTTTCTCCAGGTATTATAAAACCAGGCCTTATGCAAAGAGTTATCAAGCTGTACAGGCCATTTTTGCTGTCTATGGTCACTGACAGGATACAGGTGATAAATTATGATAAGATGCAGATTGGTAAAATGGGTCACATTTTTATCAACATGGTGAGAAGTGAAATGAAATTTGAAACTCAAAAACTAGGTCACTTCTACATCAGTAAACCAGGCAGGCAGTATTACATGTGTCAAAATGGTTCACAATTTGTGACATATTTTATTTAGCCAGTAATTCTGGCCAGTATAGACCTTGGAAGTCAACTGAGTTTTTATTCTCGATTGTATGATATCAGAATGGGCCATAGTTTGTGACAACAAATCAAATCAAATCACTTTATTCACAATATCATACATACAAGTTTCATAAAAAACAATAAGATAACTTAGAACATGACAATGATATTGTGGGAATGGTCAAAAGGCCAAGAAGGCCCGAAGGGACCATCCCCTGAAAAACGATGTTTCAAACACACAAAACTCAACTTAAAAGGGATACAAAATACATACAAAAACCAAACAAAGCACTTAAAGGGGACAACACAACAAGAAACATGCCAAAGTCAACAAAAATCAAATATAACTGGCAATAAGGTTGGATTTGGATTTTAATGACAGGATTCAAATTTCATTTACGGACTAGCAAACACTATTTCATTTTCTGACTAGCGAATCTTTGTACTGGCAAACCACCAGACTAGCAAGCTGCAGTCATTATGAAAATGCAACACGTAGGCCTACCTGATGAATGCTCCAGTCTGGTCAGGTTGGCAGCAAGACTACATTGGGTGTTAAATTGTCTCCCATAATGTTTATTTGCATACACACATTGTACTGTCCATAGCACCATTTACTGATTATTATGATACCCATTTGCAAATTGTGCCTTCTCAGCCCCTGGGTTCCCAGCTCATGAAGCTGTAAACTTAACAATCGTCATTTTACGCTACTGGTGAAAATGCTTGCAAGAGTTGTAATTGGTGAAATCAATTTTTTGTAGAATCTCAAAAATAATGTATTCTTCAAAACATGCGAAAAGGTTTATTTCTATGACAAAAAATTGAACTTAAGTATGAAAAATCCACATCTTAGAAGGACCATGAACAGAAAAGCATACAGCTAACTGGTTTTTGAATGCGTTTATCTCTGGTTTATCTTTTACCCCATGACAAACTTTGACAGACCATGACGTTACTTGTGGATGTTAGGTAAAATTCATCAAAGTGTCATTTCTATCATTGTTTTGTGGACTTACCGCTGGTTTAAGATGGATGATCACAATTTTTATCAGTTTTCCTTTTCTTTTATGAATTGTGTATAGTCAAATTAACTTTTAAAGAAAAATATCTGACAATATATATTTTAATTATACTGCTTAAAGGGACTAGCCTAGATTCCACTTAGAATTAAAAACTTATGGAAATGCTTTAATTAAAGCTTAAAAGTGTAGTAAAATCCAAAAAAGTACAAAAATGTACACAGAAATGGCTCAAATTGACAGCGAATTGATTTGCAATATATCTATATGTGATGGTGGTGTGACTATCCAGTGTTTTCTAAATACTAAATTTGTACCTTAGTCTGGATTTACCAGATAAAAGATTACATGAAACTTTTTGAGATAAGTTAATACATATCAAAAGAGAAACAATTGTATCAAAAATAATTTTGTTTACCCATCACAGGTGTAGAAACGAAGATCTTTTGAAGATTTGAAACTAGAAACACTTTTTCAACCATTTTTTTCAGCCGGCAACAAAAAATACAGCTGATAAATAATTTCACTTTTTTTCCTCTGTTATACAAATTCAGGGGAAACAACTGGTAGGATATGTTAGTATAATCATGTACTATCGATACATGTGAAAAAAATATATAGTCAGAAAATCAGCGGACAGGATCTAGGCCAGTCCCTTTAAGTATAACTCTTGCATTACACTACCAAAAGTAGGAGTATTTGCTAGTTTTTAAAATGCTTATATAAAAATTTATTTATTTATTAGATATATGCTCTGTAAACTAGAGTAATGCATTAACAATGGGTTTCTAAGCAAAGAACTCCCAATTTTAATTGCTTGATAGCATTTTGAATAACACAAGATTTTGCAAAGGAATTTCAAGCACACTTCGTGAAGCTTGTTTGCATAGGATTTGACAGGTGCAAGTCCTCTTCTTTTCCTTCATCATTTACGGATTATTCTACAGGTTGACTTTCCTCTATCTTTTAGGTTTTCCTGTTTTTAGCTTCCTTGCCCTCTCTGTGATGTTATGAAAGGTGTCAGCCTAAAGCATTGAAAAAACAATGTCTATACTAACCTTTAGATAATACTGCAGAATGTTTATGTATAGGTATAGGAAAATGAGGGATAGCAATATGAAGAAAGGGAGCCTGCATTCAACAATTTTATGTTGATGATGCAAGAACTCAAACATTTATTTTCATCTTTATGCACAATATCACATATTGTGTATATCACAATACTTCATACGAAGTGATTACATGAACAGCCAATAAACTGATATATTTATCATAAATCACTGATGACAAGTGTTAGTTTGTTTGAGCCAAAGCATAAATAAAAAAACCTTTTATCTGGCAAATTGCACTAGTTGGTTTTCATGTTCATGCTTAGTACTACTCTCTAAATGTAAAAAATAATAAAAAAGTAGTGAATCCTTATTCACTCAGAAAAGAATATAAACCACTCAAAAACAGATGCATGCACAGTTCAATCCACTCCAAAAAGAGATGAATCACCTTTCACTCCAAAAAGAGTGAAAAAAGCAAATGAACACCCCCCTCCAAAAAAAAAAAAAATCTTCAAAGTGTGGACATTCACTCGTATAAAGTGAAAGCAATATTTCACTATTTTACTCATTCTATTTATTTATTTATTTATTTACATTGCCCATCCCAAAATTCTAAAGCTAGGGTATTTGTTAAAACCCTTACCTTTTGATGAAATGTCAGCAACAGTTAAATGTTATCTACAAACATCTCTTATGGCCAAAAAGCAAATCATAAGTAGCAAGTTGATATTTTAAGGTGTCTTTTATAGTGAAAAAATGCTCCTGATAACCTTTGAAATTGGGATCCAGTTACAGGATTGTACATTCTATAAATGTCACGTTAGTTGACTGCATGCCCTGACTTTTGAGGAAATTTGTAAGCTTAGATAGGTTAAAAGTCACATCCTTTTATTGGTATTGTCATTTGGGCAAAGTGAACTTTATGAAGAGATGCCATGAGCAAAGGAATTAATATCAGAGGAAAAGGGGTGATTTTTGTAAACCTTTGGGATTTTGGAACACAATAAGATGTGACCTTTGCTGCAGATGACATTAATATAATAACTAGGGTTGCACCAATTTATTGATAACCGATTAATCGGCACCAATATTTGCCTTATCAGTTCTAAAGAAGCAAGATAAGAACTATATACCTATGTTCAGTTCGTCTATCTCCCAACTTTAGATATATATAGTATATTACATAAATGGTCGCAGCAGGAATGCTCCTTAACAATGGGTTGTCTCGCATACTGTTTATGTGTTTGTGTTTTACCGGAACCTTCTGCCACGCTATTTGGTTATATGAGAGGCCGAATAGCTCAGTGGTTAGAGTGCTCGCACTGCAAGCGAGAGGTCCGGGGTTCGAGTCCCTGTTCGGCCAGGATTTTTTTCCAATAAAATGAAATCCTGGCCTGTTTGTGATTTGTCATTAATGTTCTAGTGTACAATGCGTATTTCTTTATTCCTTTAACTGATTATTTATTAGAAATATGGTAGCATCAGTTCTGATCTCGTATGCTAGTGTGTATCGTTATAGCTTTATATCTCGGTACCTATGTTCAGTTCGTCTATCTCCCAACTTTAGATATTTATAGTATATTAGATAGATGATCGCAGCAGGAATGCTCCTGAACAATGGGTTGTCTCGCATACTGTTTATGTGTTTGTGTTGTACCGGAACCTCCCGCCACGCTATTTGGTTATTAAAACTCTCGGTTTATCTGATAGGCCGAATAGCTCAGTGGTTAGAGCACTCGCACTGCAAGCGAGAGGTCCGGGGTTCGAGTCCCTGTTCGCCCAGGATTTTTTTCCAATAAAATGAAATCCTGGACTGTTTGTGATTTGTATAATTGTTATTAATGTTCTAGTGTACGATATGTATTTCTCCATTCCTTTATCTGATTATTTATTAGGAATACAGTAGCATCAGTTCTGATCTCGTATGCTAGTGTGTATTGTTATAGCTTTATATCCTTGTACCTATGTTCAGTTCGTTTATCTCCCAACTTTAGATATATATAGTATATTAGATAGATGGTCGCAACAGGAATGCTCCTGAACAATGGGTTGTCTGGCATACTGTTTATGTGTTTGTGTTGTACCGGAACCTTCTGCCACGCTATTTGGTTATTAAAACTCTCGGTTTATCTGAGAGGCCGAATATCTCAGTGGTTAGAGCGCTCGCACTGCAAGCGAGAGGTCCGGGGTTTGAGTCCCTGTTCGGCCAGGATTTTTTTCCAATAAAATAAAATCCTGGCCTGTTTGTGATTTGTCTGATTGTTATTAATGTTCTAGTGTACGATGCGTATTTAGCCATTCCTTTAAGGACCAAATCATATGTGAAAAAGAGAGAAAAAATAGAGCCATATTTTAATTATAAGCGTCTTTGTCTGATTTATTTTGATTTTACCATGTAAGTCAATAGTAAAAAGTGGGTCAACATAGTGTTTTTGAAATGGATTTTTCTCAAAAATAAGTCGTTGACCCTCCCTTTTTTATTTCAAAAATGTGATAGTACATGAAAACACCATATCTCCAAAAAATAAGGAATATAAATAGATAGAGGAATTCTATCTGTGCTAAGTCACATAAATTTAGTAAGCAACTGGTTAATCTAAGCCTTAAAAAAAACCTCAGTCCTGAACAAACATTCTGGTACAATTAACAATATGCTAATAAATTAAATAATATTACAGGTCGCAAAATTTGTGAAAACGTCATCATGACATGACGACATACTTTGCATATTTTACTTATATAATCATTTAATGATGATGTTATTATTCATCATCAAGGTATATGCTATCACGTAATCGCACATGTCATTAGATACCTCATATTAGCTGCACTCACCAGCCGTAGCAATATAAATTATATTGTAAACGTAAATACGTCAGAAACTTAAATAGAATACAAAACATAAAACCCAAATTTGGATTTAAGAATGTAAAAACTCACATTTTTACTGCAAGTATTTACACCATTACAAACAGAATTAATTAACAGTTTCAAAAAATCAGTGTAATAAATAAAATGCATGGATACGTCAGTGTATGGTTCGTTTCCAAGTCCATTTCACATAGTGACAAAATTAATTGGTATCGGTATCAGACGATTATCTCTTCAAATAATCGGTATCTGTGCATCACTAATAATAACAGAAAAGAAAAATCATTTTTAGACTCCTTAATTATCAGATGACAAGTTAGTATTGATTGCAGTATTTGTAATTCATTTAAAATCTATGCATATCTATGGACAGTTAGCAATTGTTATTATTAATCTTTATCATATCTTATTTGCATCTTCCTCTTTCTTATTTGCAGCATGTGTTTTGATCAATATTATCAAGACATGCAACTCTTAAGCAACTTATGAAAGTATTTGAAAATGTGAACAAATTTCCCCATCAAGGATTTGAACCAGGGACCTCAAGTAATCAAACTCCATCTTATCTTGCATCTTTCTCTTTTTTTATTTTCAGCATGTATTTGGATCACTACTATCAAGACATGCAACTCATAAGCAGCTCATGAAAGTATGGAAAGGAACAACAGGCACGGAAGATGAGGTGGGTATAACGATAATGACAATAACAATAAAAAAACATGTGTATCCAAAATATTGAGTATCTAAAGCTATGGTCACAATTATCTCAATGACGACCTCACGACTGGCTACAAATGCACCAATGGTGTGCTGGCAATTCTTAACCGTTTTGTACCAACTTCTATATGATTTACAGATGCAGGTTTGCAAAACAGCCACAGTTTAAAGTACACACAAAAGGGTCAATTAATCATTACACATTTTGTAGCTGGTCGTATGAAGTATTGTGACCATAGTTTAAGAAAGGTATCTATGTTTCTACCAAACCAAAAGCTTACATTTATAATCCTAAAACATATTTGTGATGAGTATAGATTAGTTGACATAGGACGTCATGCCCGGCAGTGTGCGCTGTCATATCCATTGTTCCATTGCACGCCAAATCAAGTAGGGTTATTTAAATGTGCAGCAAGCATTTGTTGTTCCCTAATGCATATCTGTGGACTAGCTCCTAACCCGTGTTTATTCAGTATCGAAGTGTTACGTGTCATCCGATTATCACCCCGACAACTGGATCATGCTTTCTTGTTTTGAACCATGATCGAAATGATCACCACACAAAGGTATTGCACTTATCGTTGTCAGGGGATGTGTGTGATCCAGTAACTGGGTGAGTTACGTAATCACTTCGATACTGAATAAACATTAGTGTCAACTCATCTATAAAATCATTTTTTGACAACTGTACAATAATACTATCATTTGGTTATATGTAGAATATTTGTGTGGTGCTCTGGCATAATGAGCGGAAAGTCACGATTGAAGATTTTGAATAAATGGCTGCTAAAGTGAAAATATAATGAAAAGATCAAATTTCTTTTTTTGACATAAAACAAATAAATGCATTAGGGTTAACCTATATTTCGCTTTTTGGAGGTCAATTACGCCGGGAAGTGTAATTATTCAAGGGTAATTGATCGCGTTTTGCTATTATACGCTATAGTAAACAGTAACTTTAAAATCGATTTGCGACAGTTTTTTACTGCCAGATTTTGAGTGGACAGCCTTGTATTTTTATCTCTAAATGAAAATTGTAGAAAGAAAGTATGACATATTATATATCATTCGAAAGCTGAGATTATAGAGAATTAAAATATGACATAAACTCAATTTTGAAAATCGCGACTTTCCGCTCATTATGCCAGAGCACCACACATTCGATTGATCATTATCTTTGTTGCTATATTGTATTTCACTAGGATATTTGCTTCAGCATATTTATTTCACCATTTGAACAATTTTGTTATATTTTTTTCCTCATTTTTTTTTAAATTTTTACACTGCTCTTACATTCAGGCTTCATGCTTTTGTTGTAAGAGCACACTAAGGAAAACAATGATAGTTTCTGTATGAGTTCCTTTGATTTCTACACAGATGAGATGATTTTAAACCATTTTGTTAACTAGTAGAACTTGATACAATTTGCAGATTATTTTAGTATTCAAGAAACTGGTCATTGCTGTAATCTATTTAGAGATGAATTTTGACTCTGTAAGATTTTAATCGGGAAGAACTTTACAATGAAGCCCATCTTTTATAGAGTGTTACTAGTAAAAGCTTTTAAACAAAAATATTCAAATTGGTTAGACTAGGTAAAAATAAGAAATGATTCACAAAAAGAAAAATGTAGTCAAGCTGAGCAAAGGCCCTGCTCTGTAATTGGATTTCTGTGAGCTGTATTGTTGATAATAGTGCAGAGACCGTCATGTGACTGCAAAAAAGTTGTATCTGCAATGGCTGCCCTAAGTTATATTTATTTAACACCTTGTCACAAGAATGTGGAAAATCCCTCAAAATGTCTCTGTCTTATGTCAGCGGCTCTTGAAATGGTTCTTCAGGTGACGGTGTCACCTGAAGAACCATTTCAAGAGCCACCGACCCAAGACTGGAGATTTGACAGTGTGCAATCCAAATTTATGGCAAATGGCAGCTATTGCAGATACGACTTTCTTGCACTCACATGACGAGATATCACCACCATACACCAGTACTTTAGATTATTAAAAGGAACTTGCCAAGAGGGCTCGGGATTTTAGGGTCAGCAGGAACAAGGTTCCTCACTCCAAATTTTTTAGGTGATACTTATATGGAGGAAGTCTGATATTTTTACACTTTATAAAATCCCTATTAAAACTTGTTTGTAAATCATAGCTTATTTTGCTTATAGGGGATTAAGGCATTTATAGAATTATTTTATATGTTTTTCCTAAAAGAAACCGACTTAAACGACTTATAATAATTAGGTCACTTTTGATTAGGTTCATAGAAAGGTGAAATCTGTGAAAACATTATGTGGCTGCTGTTAGAAATTGTGTAATTTAAAAGTAAACAAACACATTGCAACACTTTCCAATAACTAAGTACAGAAGTTAAGGAAATGCTTGGGATGATTCATAATACATTGCAATGGGAAGTAAAGTTTAAGGTGCATCCTTGCATTTAAAAAAACCCACATGTTTGATTTCACTTGAATTGAGGAAATGTAATTCATGTCCGGTCCATGCTCAATTTTTTAAATAACTATTTTGAGATGACTTAAATATCAGATTATGACTTGTCAAATATTAGCCTGTATATTATCTGTCCTCTGGAGGGGACTTGTTTCATATTTATCAGAGTAATTTGTTGATACTAAAATATTAGAAAGTTAGCCAAACTGGTTCTTGATAATATTGCCATTTTAAAAAATGGATTCACAAATAGTTTTGAATGAAGCAATAAACAAGCATTTAGAGGAAAAAACTTTCAAAATGAGGTCAGTACAGCCAGGCAATAATCATACACTGCCGCTCAAAAGTATTTCTGTACAAAACCTTTATTCAGCCATTTCTCAAAAGGCGTTTATCCGATTTTCATCAATTTTTGACGGAGTCTATATTGTATAAATATCGAACTAACTAATCCGGAATTGCATTCATTGCATTTGAAAATATGGCATGTAATGCATATTACTACTTTATTCTGAACATAAAAAAATTGAGTTTATATATATTACTTCTCATTTGTTTTAAAACTGGCAACCTAAAATATTGTATCCTGTTACAAGGAAATAATGAGGGTATGAAAAATTGATTAGTACATAGTAAAGAGATTTGTACTTGTGGTGTGATCCATGAAATTAGCCATTTTTATGGCAATGGAAGATCAAATATTAAAAGAAACATCAGTTTATTGATATTGAATATATAAATTACCTATACTAGTATGAATATTTGATGATTCTAGGTCGCTTAATACAAAAAATGAGGTTTTTGAACGGTTTTAATTGTGCGGAAATACTTTTGAGAGGCAGTGTATAATAGCCTGGTGAAGCCAATTAAGTTAAAAGTGTTGTGAAGAGATGTAAATTACCTCAGCACGAAATTACCAACTTGCCTGATGGGCAGGATTTCAGTGTTTGGAGAATCATCCTTGCCAAAATGAAAATGGTTGATTACAAAACACGAGTGGTTTATACTAGATGTTTATATGATAAAATGAATATTTTTGATTTGGGTAATACATTTTTAGCTATGTAACATAGATTTGGTTTGATATAATATCAACAATGATCAAAATGACCTAAACTGAAACATGCTCCAATTTGGGTTCAAATTGTGTTTCATATAAACCATGTTTTTAGTTTCCAGCGTGTAACCTGATCTTGATTGGTTTATTGATGGACTGCCAGCTTTTGTTTCATAGCTTCAATTAGATATTCATCTTCCCATTAGTACGTTATTGGTTACATTACGCTAATTGTATCAAGTTCACCTACAATCAAGAAAAAGCGTTGGCACAGCTATGATTTTCCCTTGTTCATGTGATCATAAGTGGCTTGGTGGTTCTATGAAGAAGACTTTCAGCTTTTGTTTCAATCAAAAGTGTGCGGCTGCTTGGCTCATTGCTGGGTCCGTGGGAGGGGCGATCAGTGGGAACGGTACTAGTTCTAGCATTATATTAATTGTATCAAGTTCCGCTACAGTCAAGGAAAAATTGTTGGTACTTTTTAAGTTATGATCTTCTAGCTGGCGTGTAACATTATCTTAATTGGTTCTGTGCTTCTCTAGATGGACTGGCAGCTTTTGTTTCATAGCTTCAATTAGATATTCATATTCCAATTAGAACATCATTCGTTTTATTATGCTAAATGTATCAAGTTTAGCTACAATTTTGAGGAAATATAGTGTTACTTTAAGTTATTTTCTACCTGGTGTATAGCATTATCATTCTGTATACTTTAAACATCTGACCGGTGTTTATATTTTGGGAAGGGGGAAGTACAATGATAAGGGCAAATAATCATCAATGAACATACATTGTGCAATTTGTATCGTCACTGCATAGCTGCGCACACTTTACACAATTATCAAATTGTTTTTTTCTGAAATATTGTGTCATATAAGCTTTGCAGTTGTAAATGTTTGTTTTTAAAAGCAGGTTGCAACAAAATTCTGTGTTTTATTTTTTCATACCACTTTTCACCTCATCTTTTGGAAAGAGTTTGGAAAGAGTTCTGTCTCATGATAATTGTTCTGGCTAAGGGGTTTAGCTTTGTACCGGATTAATTTCCCCAAGCAACCGGTCCACACAATTCGTGTGGCCTCATGACATCGATTGCATTCCCCACTTAAAAAGCAATTGAGCACTAAACCAAAGAACTGTTAAAAAATTGCCTTGACCTGTGTGCATAGAAGTGAAGACATCGTTTGTATCCCATCATGAATTGCTTCTATGGGATTATTTGTACAGGAAATTATGTGAGTAGTTAGTGATGAAATGGCCATAAATCAAAGTAAATTATTGTAATATTGCATTCTGGACATGTTTCATCACTAACTACTCACATGACTTCCTGTACCAAATTTCCCATAGGAAGCAATGCATGATGGGATACACAGGATATCTTTTCTTTGTGCATAGTGTGGACTGGTTGCTCAAGACTATTTCATAATCACTTCAACAGCACATTTATCCAGATGGGATCATTGGTTTTCAGTGTTGAGATCTGACATAATAAAACTCACTGGGAATTTTCTTGTTATATTGGACACACTGAATAGGGATATGTGGAAATTTCCTGGGAAATTTCAACATTACATTTATTTACATGAATTTATCTAGCATGAAAATAAATGTTCCGCAAACATAATGGCCCGTATTCCAGAAAGGTGTTTAGCTAAACCACGGTTTAACTGAGCATCAACTGTCCAGAAATGATACGCACCGTTGTAGGTTTCAAGCGGAACAGTTCAATGAGCCATGCTGTTGAAGATAATTAAAACCGTGGTTTAGCTAAACACCTTTCTCGAATACGGGCCAATGTGTTTCAATTTAATTTGTACTGCACAAGTTAAAATTTGATATGCGCAAATTTTTTTTTTAAATGCGACATGATTACATATTGGCCGTGTGTGAAAGTACGTGACAATTTACACTTTTACAGCGCCACAATATTGCTTCATTCATACAGCTTTGAAATCGACATGATTGCAAATTGGCTGTGCGTGAAAGGTGCTGTATGTAAAAATATACACTTTCAACGCACCACAGCAGTGCATCTTCCATGTAACTTTGAATCCGGGAGGGAGTTCAAACATTTTTGTATGCATATTTTCCTGCTGCACTTTGAAACTTCTCTGTACCTGTTTTTGACTCAAAACCCCATCAATCAGTATACTAATTTTGACAGAAAAGCACCCAAATTCACTCAAATTGGGTGCTTTTTGAGCAAATTTCCCAAAATACACCCAAGTTGGGCAAAATGGATGCTTTCATCAGTCATGAATACCACCCAACCGCTATACCCAAAATCTGTGACAAAATCAACCCAAAAGGCAAGCTCATTTATGTATACAATGTCAATGTGAGGAACCTCCACCGGGTTTGAATCAGTCAATGCAGCCAATCAGCTCTCACCATTTCACTCATTGGACCAATCATTGTGTTCCATTTCACTTCACTTTGCAGGATCACTCCAGTAGCCCCGAGTCGGACACCAACTCAGAATGTCTAGATATCTATCTACCTGTAAGTTCACTTGTAACCATAGCAACCATTGCAGTGTGTGCCACATGTTTTTAAATCTCTCACAAATGATGCATTTAGGTTTTCACTAAGATTATTTGTGACGTGGTATGGCAAAACCAGGCACATCTGTGCAGAGTTAGAAATTGATATCTGGTAACAATATAAAAATATAGATTTTGCCCTTTCTGAAGCTTTTTGTTTCATCTCAAATAACCATTCGTCACCAAAATTATGGGATTTTAAAGTTTGGATTTTTAATTGTTTAGAATAAGAAAAGGACAAAAAATTAAGAAAATAATAATGAAATGTAAAGAAAAACAAAAGAATTGTTTGTTCAAAATGTACCTTACCATTTGAATTTTAGGCCAGGGTCAGACGAACGACGAGATTTATATATTACAATAAATTACAATGTCATAATTAATTACGACATGCGGTCACACGTACTACGACCTCGCATTTACTACAATAAATACAATGTCGTAATTAATTACGAGATGGGATTAGCACATCATTTTCAGCATGCAGACTATAGTAATACAATGTCGTAATTAATTACGAGGTGGGGTCACACAGGGTTTTTACCGCATTATTTTCAACTTTATTACAATAAATCCATCTCAACGATGGAAATTGTTGTCGTTCATTTTTTTTAATGCGACGACGACCCTATTGTAATAAATACGGGTCAGACGTATTACAAGAGCAAAATTTATTGCAGTAAATGTGACCTCGTCGTTCGTCTGACCCCGGCCTTAGTCTTGAATTTCCACATTTTTTATTATATTTAGCATCACAAATTTGTAAAAAACTCATTTTTGACAAAAATAGCCCTCCCCATTTTTTTTGCCCTTTTCTCAATTAGGAGCCTTGCCCAGTTCCACTTGGTTTTGTTGTACCTTGTCACATTTTGTTGTTGTGGGTAACATAGAATGCATGTAATAAAGCACCTGGTATGAGCAGCACATGCTCAATTCTTAGTGACCTCCGTATGTGACATGTTACAGTATAAGGTACCTTAAGTCAGAGCTACTAGTGTCTGATTTACAAAGTCTGGAAAACTAATCAATAATCAATATTTGGAGAGAGGGCAATAAACTGAAGCCATCAAATATTGATTATTAATTGGTTGTTAACAGTTTCTTAATCAGACACTTGTTGCTCCGACTTAAGGTTCCATATGCTGTAACATGTCACATATAGCAATAATACAAAGATGGGAGTCTGACCCAACCATAGATGTAGAGAGCAGATACCAGACTACCTATACTGTCCTATGTATGTCGTCAACCATAGAGCTCTAATAGACCACTTTCATATGTCTCATAATGCATCTTGAAAGTACCGTAAACGCTCAGTTGACTATATTATTACATTCTGCGCAAATGAAGTCATGCACACAATGTAGTATTATGGTCATTCGTGCAAAAATGCCTGTATTTGCGGTTCTTTCAAGATGCATTATGGAACATACGAAACTGGTCTATTGGGGTAGTTAGTTTCACTCGAACTCATGGATATAATGTTTATGCCAGGTTCTGTAGCTGTTTAAAATTGAAATTTTTCTATTTTTCGGTCACAAACATCACTTATGAATCGCCCTCCATCATCAGCAAAAATCTGAATCCCCTAATTTGATCCCCATGACAGATTAAAGATTGCAGCAAAGTCTGGTATCACCTGTCTAAATTTATGGATCCAAGTGAATTACCTATTTAGTGATATTAATTTATGATTTGTTCATTTATAAATTCACTTTCACAAATACCCTCTGCACATATATCTTCAGGTAATACATGGACTTCCACTCAAATTCATCAAATAACATTATGTGTTTTTCTTCCACATTTTTGCTTGCTTGGAAAAACCCATTAGAGAATCATTGCTACGAAACCATTTTTAAACCATCTAAATTTGCTCAGCGTCTGAAAAGGAAGCTCCCTAATGCATCAGTAATTATTGATATCAAGAAAACTCCAAATAATAAGAACTTATTTTTTAATGTGCATGAAGCTCATTTAGTTAATTGAGAAATGCAGTTCATGTTAGTAATTAGTTTGTTTAATGGTTTTGTGGAAAATGAAGAGAAAGAATATAGAAAAAATTTATGACTTGATTTTATAATTTGCGGTAGTTGAGTTCAGCCAGCAAATTCAAGCACAGATATCAATGTCATAGTCTTGTCTTATCAAAGACCCAGTTCTCAAGAAAACCAATGAAGTTTTATTCCCCACCCCCCTTATACTAATCGGGTTTATTATCTATTGTATGTCTTTAACCTTTCTCTTCAGCTTGTTCTTATATGTTTTTAGTTTTATTATTTGCGTTATTTACCGATTAGGCCAAAAAGAAGAAAATATTGACTTACCTTAATGGGTAAAACTGATAGT
This sequence comes from Ophiothrix spiculata, assembly GCA_000969725.1. NCBI lineage: Eukaryota > Metazoa > Echinodermata > Ophiuroidea > Amphilepidida > Ophiotrichidae > Ophiothrix > Ophiothrix spiculata. Next base: position 19,795 of record JXSR01S034339.1, read on the forward strand.
CAATCGATAGACTTTTTAAAAAATTATTTTTGTATTTCCCTCACATCAAAAATAGACCAAGATTTTTTTTTTATTCAAGGTGGACATTTCTATTGTGTATTTTATAGTATAAAAACCTTTTCATAAATTAATGTTTTAGCCCATCTCAAATATCATTCACAAAGTTCACTGATGAGATTAGAAAAAGTTCACATATATAAAAAATGAAATAAAAATAGCAACCTAAAATTTCACAAATTTTGATTTGGTTTCAAAAGGCAAGTCAACAAATGTTTAAACAGTAATATGTCATAAAATTTTATCATTGAATTTATAATTATGTTTCTTTGCAGCAAAAAAGTGAAATTAGTGGAGACTCCATTGAATTGTTGAATGGCAATGCTGTAGACGAGGATTTACCTGTACCAGAAGACTTAAATGGAGACACTGAAGGTAAAATTCAAAATAAGCATTAAATCTTAAATGGAGACACTAATGGTAAAAATTCAAAATATAAAAATTGAATCCCAAGTTATAATGTATGCATCCTGTCATTGTGATAGATGCCTTAAACCACTGATTTCAGTGGTTTAAGCCAAATAAAGCAATAGTATGATTGGAACGCGAAACTAGTGTCAGCAGAGCCCAGGAGGTGTCCTCTTTTGGTATTTTTGCTTTTTGAAAGCAAACGTGAAGCAAAGAATGATTTTTGCAACATTAAGTTATAATTATATGGGATCAGCGGTACCATTTTCAACAGAATGTTTGAACCCGTTTTGGTT
>JXSR01S034339.1:21950-45728 GCA_000969725.1 Ophiothrix spiculata
AACGTGAAGCAAAGAATGATTTTTGCAACATTAAGTTATAATTATATGGGATCAGCGGTACCATTTTCAACAGAATGTTTGAACCCGTTTTGGTTACTGTTTATGGAATCAAAGAAGTCGCACATTCTTCAACCTTATTTGACCTTCTATTTTTAATCATTTTTGATTAACCTTTTCTCATTATTTGACATTATTTTAATGCTGACTTACTAATCTTGACAAAAGTGTTACAATCCGTGCAATATTTGAAGAGTGTAGTATGACTTATTACTTTACTGAGATATTGACATTCTGACTTCAGCCATACCATTTCTAGTTTTATCTTGTTCTTTTGCCAAGAAAGGGATGATTTTGTAATAGTGCATGGCATGTGTGGGAGTGTTTGTTGTATGTAGGCCATGATAATTTGTGATAATGAAATGAGGAAACCCTGGTCACACTGTAGCAATACTGCCATACTGTAGTAATAATGATTAAGGCTTGGTCACACTGCACTGGTGCCAGGGCCAGGAGATTATGGTTTGTGAAAACATATTTTCTTACTAATTTGTGTGGTTGAACTCATGTTTTGTTTACAGATGGTGTGCCACGTAAGAGGGCAGCCAGCTACAGAAGAAAATCATCCATTGAGAAAGACGAAGGCAAAGCACTGACATCCAATGAAAACTGCTCTAAGATAAGCAAAGGTTAGTGTTTCTAGATTGTAATTTTCATTGAGAAAGTAGAAAGTATAGCGCTGACATCCAATGAACACTGCTCTAAGATAAGCAAAGGTTGGTGTTTCTAGATTGTAATTTTTCATTGAGAAGAAGGAAAGCATAGCACTAATGAAAATTGCTCTAAGATAAACAAATGGGTGTTATGTGAACGCTAAAAATATAGTAGCATAATTTGGGAAAAAACACTTTAGCTTCAATCATAAATTCACATTATAACAATGTGTATTTTGTCTTTTTTCAGTTGTGTGTGCAATGAGTGTGTTCAAATCTCTACTAAGGTTAGCCAGCTCACTGAAGGGGGCCAGTCAGACCCAGATCTTCCTTGGGATTACCATTATACTGTAAGTACAAGTGTAACAATTCATAATGATTTAAGCACACCACACCCAATTTGGGTATGGCCTCGTTAAACAAAACTGTCTCAAAATTTTGAGGGATCACTTAAACCTTTTAGGCAAAAGGGCATTGAGAGAGTACAATTTCTTGGGGAAAGTTGGAAAAAAATCAATTTTTTGACATTTTTGGTGTGACTGGGGGAAGAGTCTCTAATTGAAGTGCAATGACCCGGCCCTGTACTTTTATGTCAAAACTAATCTGCATATGGTTACTGTAAAGTGAGTAATTTTTGTTCAGGATTTAATAACGCTAGTCTGCAAATTCACTAAAATAAATCCTCGCTAAAATTGTATTTAACCATTGCAACTAATGTTAACTAAATTCTAAATTAGTGAAATTAAATCCCTGCAAAATTGCTGATAAATTGAAATCCTCTAAAATGTATCCTTGCCAAATTAAATCACTTTTTCAGATCAGTGGAAATTCAGATCAAAATCATCCCTAGGATTATGATTATTCTGTAAATGCTATATTCCAAGAGCTTATGTCATCTGAAGTGACAAACTTGGCAGCATTTTAGTTACATTTTAGGATTTGGAATTTAAAAAGGGAGAATTCAGTCATAAATGATTAGACGAGGTTACGTAATGTACCACATTAATCAAATGTTTCACATGCCAATTGAGTTAGAGAAAAGAGTCGGACATTGCTTGACATGATAATTTATGCCTCTCTTTGGCACGCTCACTTTGTGTTGTGTCTTCCTATGTATAGGTCACCACTTTGGTGTACGTTATCTATAAAGCTTTAAAAATCTTCGCAGGCATCTTATCCTTAACTTTTGCTTCTGGCTGTTAGCCATTGATCAGAAACAATAGCTCAATACAAGTTCTTTTGAAAATGATCATTGCCCATTCCTACTTTTTAAAAATATTCGTATCACCCAATCCTACTCTTCTCAATCTTACCTTCTCAATTTAGTGTAGCAGCTGCTTCAACCCCTTCAGCGGCCAGAACCAGAAATTCTGGAGTTCGGAAGTGCTCCATACAATTGTAATTCCACAAGTAAATTGTGATGCTGACAATGTATCTCTTATTTGTTTGGCCATGTTTTAACTTCTTATACACACTCATTTCTTATTTTTCACCACACACAGCTTAATTTGCCTAACCATGTCAGCCTTAGTACTAAGTTATCGAATTTCAAGACTTGAACCTCATATTCAGGACAAAAGTTGGACAGACTCCTCTACCCTAGACAGGTAAGTTTAAACATGAATCTCCCAAGTAAATAGAACGATCTGCTATTTAAGCAGTTGTGAAGTTGAAAAAGGTGACACCATGCTGATTTTAATCATTTTCACTTACATCGCACAAGTTTGATGTGAATAATAGGATTGCCCCTACCTGATATTTTATCAAAGTTTGAAGGTAAAGAGACCCCCTCAGTACTTTATATAATTAATACAATAGCCCACTTTGAAGAAAAGGGCCTCTTTAGATAAAATTCAACAGATGGACAGATATGTGCTATATCATATCGGATACCCTGGTCACATAACCTTGCAGCGAGGTTACGATGTGTTTACGGCGTCATACCGGGTAGAATTCAGTGCATGCCGACTGGTCCATAAGCTGTAGACACGCCAAAAGCATGCTGCAAGAATTTAACTGATATTGTTTGTGAATTTAATTTTTGAACGCGTCAAAGGTAGCGATCACGCAGTCATCTCCAACGCGAGCGTACAAGGTGAAAACGGTCTGCATCCACGACTTTGAGTACGCGATCATGAATTACTGCAACAAACAATAGTTAAAACAATGCTGTCTTTAGTTATGGTCTAATAATGGTAGACTGGTGACCGACCAGGCAATGCAAGCACTCAATCATGTCATACCAATGTCATATATTAGCGTCTTCCTTCCGATTTCAAGGTTTTGTGACCATTATAGCATCAGGAACGTGCAAGTATCTTACACCTTTAATTTGGGTATCATTTACAAGGATATGAATACATCTATCAAATGGTACCTGCATGAAGTATCTTTCACTAAAACACATCATGTATTTTCTTGACTAATGGAAGGTTGAAGTTTGAAGAGAGACTTGTCATTATGTGAGTGCAAGAATTTTGTATCTGCAATAGCTGCAATTTTACAAAAATTTGAATTGCACGCTGTTGAATGTCCAGTTTAGGATCAGTGGCTCTTGAAGTGGTTCTTCAGGTGACAAAGTCAACTATTTCAAGAGCCACTGCCATAAGACCGGGACAGTTAAAAGGATTTTCACTTTCTTGTGACAAGTACAAATGTAACTTAGGGCAGCCATTGCAGATACGACTTTCTTGCACTCACATGACGATGTAGTCACATAGATGGTGGAAAGCAAGATAGAATTGCCTGTAATGAAATGTAAATGTAGTGATTGGTTACTTCAATGTGCCTGGCTCTTAAAATGGTTCTTCCCTGTGATAATGTCACCTGAAGAACCAATTCCAGAGCAAGTACATTGACCATTATTCATGTGACAAATTAGTTGCAATCTAACCAATCATATTTTCCTTTTGATTTACAGCTTAGAAAGTTCATTTTGGTCAACGCAAGTGAACCATAAACAGAAAACTGCTCAGATACAAGATGCCTTAACCTCTCAACTAGAATCCCTATCGAAAGTAAGTATATGTAACTTCTTCTTAGTTTTTAAGGGTACTATCCCCCTAAAAAATCTTGACAATTAAGGGTATTTCCTGTTCACTGCAAGATTTTGCCTACTTAAATATGGCACAATATTACCATGTTTAGCATGAGAAATAGTCTTTTATATTATACACTGCCCGTAACTATTGATTTCACTTTCAGAAATATATAGCAACAATGTGTTAAAAATGGTTAACACTTTTAATGGATTTTTGTCTAAAAGCTCAAAAGGTTTTGTAACCACTTAATTTTTAAAGCTCAAAATTTTGTGAAGTTCAAATCATCAGATCTTGTTCAAATTTCACCAGCTTTGAGTTAAGATACTTATTGAGGAGTAATCATTTTGACTTCTGTGTTAACAGTAGCTTCTATCTGTTGGAAGTGTTTTAATGTAAAATTTAGTGCAAAAATGTTGTTCCGATGAAGTACCGCTATAGTTATCGTTGCTGTTGCTAGCACTGGGTGTCTGAATTATATTTCCTTAATAAGTATTTGAACAACAATCTGGCATTTAATCTCAATTTCTTTGTTGACCGGAGGGATATTGGGGAGCTGTTATGGGAAACATTACAGTCTAAGTGCAGATAGGATGTGGCTGCATCGGTCATGCAGCCACCCTAGTTTAAGCAAAATGAATGTGACGGTTTCCTGATGGCAGTGTAATAATAATAATTATTGCCAACAGCGCTTTGCATACATAGTAAAAGGCGCTATAGAAAATCCCATTATTATTAATATGCGAACAAAATGGATGATCCAAACTGTGTAAAATAATATGTGTCAACTTTTTTAAAAGAAATTAATGTGTTTACAAAGATTCTTTGAAGAATTCTTTTTTTTTCTTCATCTAGATCCATTCCTCTCTTGAACTACTTCACCATTCTACGTTTCGGGACCAAACAGATAATAAAAAGAAATTGCCAAATGAGAAGAAAGAAGAAGATATACGGTAACAGCGGATGATGGACTTACAACTAATAACAGTACATGATTTATAGATAAATGTTTAATTTATAAGATGTCATCAATTGGAGATGAGTCAAATTTGGTCATTTTGAATTGCAGTGAAGTTAATGGGTTAATAGCCAATCAGTCTGACCTTAAAGTTGCGTGAATATCAAAAAAATTTACATGTTCCAGTAATTGCTCCTCCGTGATTCAAAATTTAAAATTTTGCTCGGCAAAAAGTGTGTGTCAGCCCTGTTGTTCATAAAATGTCTCGGGGATTTTTCGTGTTTCATAGAGTTGCTACTGACATTCATTGACAAAGTGAAGTGTGTTAGCTATGGACCTACAAAAGCCAAATCAAATATGAACTCAATGCAATGTTTTAACGCTCACTCATTAATTATTGGTGTTGATGTTATTGAGTGATGCGAAGCATTGGGATGCATAACTACAAGGCTGACATACTACTGCTATAATGTACCAAAACCTGGTCTCACTGCAATTGTCAAATTTGACTCATCGTAACAATGATTTATGATCGTAACAATGATTTATGATCCGTATTCAAAGTGTGATATTCGATTGTGTGCTGTTTATCCTCTTGTGTGTATTAAGCTAAAAATGTGTTAGAGAGACATTAGGCAGGAAATATGCTTGAAATTTCTTCTTTTTTTAAACCTGAGTTTCATTCTTGATGTTGGTGATTTCTTTGAATAACATTTTGAAGTCGAGAACTATGCAAATTCTAGCTATTTTTCATGATTGTGCAGGCATAAAGTTGGAAAAGTATATTCATATAAAATTGTGTGATAAATTTATTACCAGTTTTGTTAAAGAAAAATAAGAAATTTTGTGAAAGCTGCCCATTGCCTCTTTAATATACTGCTAGGAAGCTTAAAATTATATTGGCAGTAATCGACCATGGACAATTCCAATTAATGAAATGGCTTTGTTTGAGAAAAACCGAAACCATCATTACAAACAATAAGTCAATTATTCAAATCTTCAGTGTGTAGTGATATTGCTGGTTCTCAAATTCAAATCCCATTTAAAAACATGAAAGAGGAATAATTGACATAAATAAAATGTTGAATATTAAACCAATTCCATAAATTGCATTCCATATCTTAACATTTTAGATATTATCAAAAACAAATATGATATGACTACCATTTTCTTCATCTAGATCAATTTTCCCTATTTAATAGAATCAAAATCCCTACAAAAAATGAACTGGCAACCATTTCAGGATGGTGGCCATTTCCACTGTTATTTCAATCATAAACTTTATCAAGTATAATGTTAAATAATTATATGCATTGTACTTTTAAGCGCTCACAAAGCACAGTGTATTTAAAGAAATAGTAGGGAATAGTTTTCATTTCCATTCATCTTTTCATTCCAAACGTACATTAAGTATCTGATGTAAAAGATTTCATTGCATTGTACTTCTAAATAGTGCTTACAAAACACAGTTTACTTGAAGAATGGTTTGGACTGTTTGTCAATTTCATTCATTTTGTTCATCATAAAATTTCATCAAGTATGCTGTAAAACACTTAATTTACATTGTACTTCTAATAAGTGGTTACAAAACACAGTGTACTTAAAGGGCTCAGCCTGGTCGTCATTTCTATTCATTTTATGAATCTTGAATTTAAATTAGATTCATTTTTTCACAAAACTTAAAAGTATCTGATCTTTGACTTATTTGCATTCTACTTTTAAAAAGTGCTTACAAAATACAGTTACTTGAAGAATGATTTGGACATAATACATGTGTTCTATGTTAAGTGCTTAGCAATGCTCATATCATTTAATGAAATTTTTCATCAACGTTACATTGGTTCTGCATATTTAAAGGTCTATGGACCATTATGATAAGTATAGTGTTATAGCTTTTGAAAGGTTAGCTATGAATTGTATTTGCTTAAATTTGTAAAGCTATGAATGATTATATGTTGTTATATGTGCTTTTTATTTCTCACAAATGCTTTAAGTGTTGTGAAGTTTTGCTTGTTTTAATTCCAATACCATGTTGCACATTACAATAATCATGAGCCCTGTAAATTGTTTTGTTAGAAATATTTTAAATGTAAAGTATCAAACTAGATGATATCAAAAGTATTTATGTTGATTTTTATATAGAATTGTATACATGACAGATCGTGTAATTATGAAACTATTTTCTTATGGAGTGTTAATGAAAATGTTTTTGTTGAACATTTGTTAGTACAGTGACCTTTGGTTGTGAATTTTATCAAATTTGCTCGCAACAAATGAAAATTGACAAAAATACACAGGTACCACGTGTTGATGTTTTTCAAAGTCAAAGTCTGATTTTTCCAACAATTTGATCCAAAATGTTGTCTGACAACATAACACAATGGGGCTATCTACTTAGTGTTGATCCAGATCAATCTGTTTCTCTCTAATCTACTTTGCATCTAGATTGCATCTACTCAGGCATAGGATCTGAATTTGCCAATGCAATGCTATGCATATATAGAGAGATCTGGATCTCATAGATGTGGATTAATTTGGATTTGGATCTGCTGTCTCGTGTAGATAGCTCCAATGGTTTACTCAGAGCCCATCACTGAATTGATGCTAGTCTTTCACACAAGCTTGTCTATAAGATGAGATGATTATGCATATGATGTGTATGTATATGACTGTGTAAAAGACTAGCAGCAAAAGATAATGAACTAGATGATTATGTTGCACATTAGTGCAAATAGGTACTGTATAATTAACAAGTGGTATACACATTTGCATACCACGTGTTATTTACTTGGTATTAATATTGCTCCTGTTGGAATGTGTCACCGAAAAACAAATGACGATTTGAACACTGCCTTTATGATTTTGTCTAACACCTATGGACTTAAATTACTAATTATATAACAGTTTTAATTTCATATGATAACTTCAAGTACTTTGAATGTCACTTATTTGTAAAATTCAAGTTCTAGCTGTTTTGGGTGAAATTCTTTCATTTCATTTAATAAACTTTTGTAAAATACCTTTACTTTGCTTTACCTTTAAGATCTTGTCCGTGACTACAAATGATCAGCTTCTTACTACGATTTTGAAGTAATTACCGCAAAGTAGACTGTTACTGATTTATGATCAAATTGTATTTCATAATAGGCTAGATGTTACTAGCAACTTCCCATTTTACCCAGAACTTGAATATTTTAGAATCACCACTGCCAATTTGTTATTTTTAAGAAAATTGAATGCGTGTAGAATTGTTTAAAAACAAGACAAAAACTAATATGGATGTTAATCGATATTCCACTCATTCCACTACTGAGTAATACAATTATTCCTAGATTCAAATATTTTTAAGGTGAATGGTTTCAAATTATTCTGATACAAATTCCATTCCAAATGGTAGCTAATTGGAAAAGTAATAAAGGATACAAAAACAGAGCTTGTAAAAGTTGATAGCAGAGAAATGCTTTGATGAAAAACAACCGAGATTTGACTTAATTGCTTCTGTTGTTAGTTTACTTAATAATTACATACAAAGCAATTTCTTTATTGATAATTGACAAAGTACAATTAATTTTTAGAATAGTGATATTTGTGTTGTAGATTTGTATATAAGATTTTATGAATGGAAAGTGTGCAAATATTTTTTATTGAAAAGACTATTCTTTACTAGTTATTTTGCTTGTGTTAAATTAGTGCCAAACTGTTACTTAGAATTTAACACATGGACAGTAATGTGTGATTATCATAATTTGTTATAAGATTGTGTATAAGTGTACTAGTTTCTATTATGGGTATTTTGTGGCGATTTTGATTTATATGTTATAGAAGCTTACAATACTAGTGCTTCAAGCTGGTATTAAAGTTTCTGCTTTTTTAAAATGTTTCAAATGTACAATCTTGGCCTTACTATGGATGCCAGGTTTATTGTTAGTGCCCCTTGCTGACATATGAAATGGAAAAGTGCAGCCAGAATCTTTTAACATAGCTTTTCAATTCTTACGGTCTCACAAGCACATAGACATCTAATGGTCAATTAAATTTGATTTTGAATGATCAAAGTAACTGTTCTTACTGACAAATGGTATACGAGGTTGCTCAAAAGGATTTGGATTGCATTTTCATCATTTCGGGTATATTGATTGGTGGATTTTGTGCTTTTGAAAATTTTGCAAAAAAATGCACCCAATTTGTCCTAAATTGGGTGCTTTTTCTAGCAAAAATGGTATAGAGATGATTCGCAAAGTCACACTTTTTGAGGTATAGAGATGGTCAAAATTCTGAAGTCTTTTTCGCGTATCCCTGTATATATTTTGTTTAAGAACCCCCCTGCAACAAAAACAAAATGACAATTTTTTTATTTTATTGATTTGTTGTGTTTGTTGCAAAGGTTTCTGACCACAAGATTGTGCAGTTGAAAAATTTGATGTCAACACATTGTTGTGACAAACCACTCAGTAACCAGCTTCATACTTATGCCTAAAAATGATTGCTTAATTGGCATAACAAAGAAACATATTAGGGTAGGTAGTTTGGCTTGCGTTTTTCATTTTCAGCAAACAAACACCCAATTTTGTGCTAGTTTAAGTGCTTTTTTTGGTTAATTTTTCAAAAAGTACTCAATTCACTGAATTGCTTTTTTTTTCAACCCTGATTTTTGTCTACAATATTTGAGTTGGTTGGATTACGTCAATCAAACATTTTTTAGGCCTTAAGTCTCAATTATGTGAGATATTTTCAAGGTAGTAGTTATTTACTGTTCCGTTGTAGTGAACTCGACACAATGACTATTTCAAACAAAATGTGTTCGTACTGTAGTTAACTGCTATTAGAAGTAAGTTTTTGCATTGCTTAAAGAAAATGAAACTTAATGAAATTTAAGTGTCAATTGATGCTAATAAACACACCAATAATTTGTAATTTCTTTAATGAATATGACAGAGTTTGTTTAATATGCTTTTTTTAGGCACTGTCATATTCTGTAAGGATTTTTTATATAAAATTGTATGTGTACGAGGGTATAAAATCACAAGATACTTTGACAAAATATGGTTTGAGTTAACCCTTTTCAGTCTGTTGGTCACTTTTTTCAAGCAAAATTTTCCCTACATTCTAACAGCTGAAAAACAACTTCAAATTCCACTGTGGTCTTCTTCAAAATATGCGCTATTTCAGACATTTTCCTGAGGGCTGTATTTCAGTTTATTGTCAAAAAACACAAATTTTCAGTCCAAATAATGAATGGCTTTATAGCAGCATTACATGTTCAAACAATTTTTGTTTTAATGTAGAATCTAAATGAAATCTCAATAACTACATTTCAAAGAAATCTCTTAAAATAATGATTTCATTATTTGGAAACATTCATCCTTCATTTCTCAAGGATGTCTTAAACCAATTTTAAACATGTAGTGAGCTGTCAGCAAGTTAGCTAGATGGTACTAGACATGACTGTAAAGTTTAATTCAACTTCATATGTTTTTTAGAGAGGGTTCCATGAAATATGGATGAGACATGCTTTCCAGATGTCATGTCAAAGGTCAACTTGACTAATGGTAGATTCAGAGTCTGTTGATGGTAATCACATGACCTTGTTGTCAATGAGCACAAAACAACAACGATGTATTCAATGGTATCGTTATGTTCTTGCGCACATCGACGGTTACGGAACATCACTAGAAAATATGTATACTTTTAAGACTAAATGTGAGGGTATGTTTTCAATATGGCTCACATGAAAAGATTTGACGTTAGTCTCCGATAACAACATTTTGAAAAATAAAGAAATTAAAATTCGCATTCAGAGACCTAGAATATTGGTCAACGCTGCATTGTCGCTGTGTGAAATAGGATTTAATTCATCTGCATTGCGCGTTTCTTGTTCATCGCCCATCGATGCACATTGATATCAAGTGATGTTATTGGGCATCTATTGATGGATATCGTCAGACTCTAAATACACCATAAGAAACTTCAGTTTGAAATGTAATGTCTAGTGTATATCATTAAACCTCTTCACTGAATTTGATGTCCATTGTCATGATCACTTTCCTCCATTCAGGTTTCAGTCATATTTTGACAAATTAATCTTGTCAGCCATGCTTGTGATTTTTAATCCTACACACGCGGTATACTCAGGCTATTTTATGATTGCCTTAAATTTTCAAATTTCACAATCATAGAAACTATTATTTTCCTTATTTTAATCAATTTGTTAACTATCATTTGTAACATTGGAGAATGTTTGCATTGGTCAAAATATTGTGTAATTTGTATTTCTCTGGATGTGAATTTTCTTGAATTATTTTTAGAATTCATAAATAAGAAACTTTTGAAATTATCCAGGGAAGTAATATCTGCTGTTGAATTGGTTTTGTAAAGTACACCCTATGACATATCAAATCAACAGATCACATATGTGATGACTCAACCCGAAAAAGGCAGACTTTGTGACAAAACACTTTCCAAGAAACTGGTGAAAATTGGCATCAAAAAATAAAGAATATAAGGATAATTTCCAGCATATTTTCTGTTATAAAATTTGATCGCCTTGATCAATTTCAACAAGTTAGGTGTCATATTAAAGCTTAGAAAATGCTGTAACACTAACAGATGAAATGATAAAATCAAAATTGATATCATCTGCAAAGTCACCCTTTTCGGGGTGAGCCATCACATATAAACTAAACAAGTAAAAAAATTTACCATTTCATTCATTTTTGCCTGAAGATGACATACGATGACCAATACTACAGTGTCCTCATCGAATGGTGAAAACGATACTTTGATGGGTGTTTTTTTTCACTTGGGATGAAAGATTGCACCACATGTAAACCCAATATGCCCCATCAGCAGACAGGGTGTCAGTTTCAAAATGGTCTATATATGAGCAAGTGATGTTATCGTCTTCTTTAAGTTAAGCTTAACTAAATCACCAAATATATTTTGAGTTAATTCTTCAGACACTTCACAGAACCAATGTGGACTTTGGTGATAGTTTCCTTTTTTCCATGAAACAAAGGTACATTTTTGATACTCAATTTCCAAACTTTGAATTTTAAATATCAGGTTACAAACTTTTATTGAATTAGGATATGGGACTCTAAATAGTGGTAGACTTCTAATATAATCCATGAAGTTATACTAAACATTACATTTCACTGAGATAGAGTTCTACTATGCTATCTTAATATATACCACAATGTTGTATTTTCTTCAAAAACCATTCCATATCTTTCATTTTTCATTCCAATATTTAAAAATGATAATAATAAAATATAACTAGAAGCACTTGCTGATTAAATAGATACACCAAATAATATCAGTAAACTCGGTGCTCTGTTTCACTTTAGGTAGTTTTCAAATATGAAAGAAGTTCATTACCAAATATAGTATTGGATTAACTTCACCACCTGTATTGTAAACCCTCTATACATACATACATACATACATACATTAGGCTTATTTAACGTGCCATTTCATCTAGATCACAGCACGGCTGTCTATACAGATATCACAATCTGATCACATCCTCCATAATGGCTGCTCAAAGGCGCACTTTATGTCCGTAGTTAGATGGTGAGTATCTAGACAGCACTGGGATTCCTACATTAGGCTGACATTGCCTATCAACTCTTAATTGTGAGAGGTCACATTAAAACATACAACTTGACCAAATTTCTTTTTTTATAGATTAATTAACAAATCTTGAGAATTATAAAGGAAACGAGAAATTCCAAACTACTTTTCATCATATCTGGGACCATAAAACCTGTGATTAAACATAAGGCCTATTATTGCAAGTTATGAAATTAAAACTCAAGATTTTGTTTAAGCTACACTTTCAATTTTGATAAGAGATTGTATGTTTTGATGGTGACAGCTCATCCCAAGGAATTTATATAATAAGCCAGGGGAATTGTCACTCATGGCCATTGATGTTAGGCTTTGAAGCCTGAGTTATTATATGTACATCAATATGGTGATCATATGGGTACAGAATCCCCCTAATTTTGCAAGTTTCTTGGTGCATGAATGTAGTTCTTACATAAGACTGACATTCCTGTTGCTATATATATTAGGCAGGTATATGTTATGATATTTGAAAATCACTACAACTTGTAAGACATTAATGATATAATCACTCAATACTTTATTCAAACCACTCTATATGGTCTGTTAGAAACGATAGGTTTGATTGGTCAGCCATTCTTTGCATCAATGTTACTGTTGAAAATGAGAGCTCAGAATGCAGAAATTGCCACTTGAATTAAGCCCAGAATGCCAATTCAACTACTTGAATTTAGCAGATTGTTTTAATACAGGTGATGGCTACATATCAAGTCAACACTCACCCTTTTGGGTTCTATACAAATACTCTATGAAAAAAGAGTTAATTGAAAATTTCTGACAGGCACTATTTGTTAATCTTTTATATACAGGATAACTGTGAATTTCTATGTATCAGGATAAATAATATATAATCAAAATAATCAATGAAATGTTTTTTAAGAAAAATACAAACAATTTTATAGGTATTTTACTTTGATAAAAGGGCGGGACAATTTTTTTGATTGATCCAAGTTTGTTTTTAGGCATGATGTAAGTATGTGGTGAGTGCCATACCCTTTGTGACAGCTTAACTGTCATTGATTTCTAATTGGTCAATAGATATCACATCATAAATCAGATATACAGAATTATAGCTTTATTTTCTTTTTTTTAGCCATCCATTATTGGAACAATGATTCTGATTGGTTGATTTGGTTATATTTAGTTTCCATCAGCCAATCAGTATGAAGTTCTTATAGTGTAAGATTGAGACGGTAGCTGTAGATATATGAAAATTGTAAGAAATACAAGGAACTCAAAAAAGAATTTGACATACACCAACTTTCTGACTTCTTGGCGGGCAACCATCTTGTCTTCGATGTACTTTAAAGGAGATGTTCATTGGATTCTGCCATTGACAAATTTAATTGGACTGACTGCAAACTTAGTTGTACGACATCACATAATGTCATAGCCTTTTTTAGTCATAAGAGAGCTATGACTTTAGGCTTTGAAATGCTATGAGTGATTATCTTTGAGAACCACAAAGGTCATCTATATAAATTAAATAGTGTATGGCACAGGTTAAGAAGGGCCCTGTATCCATAGGTACATGTGTTCCTTTGTGACGTGTTCCGTGGCACAATGGAACAGTGAATTGAAATAGTTTGTGACCTGTTCTGTGAGTACAACGTATATTGATACAGACTCAAAGCAAAGCAATGGGGTATTGTTTATGTGGCACATCACAATGGAACAGTCTATGGATACAGGGCCGAAGATTCCACTTTGTTGTGTTTTTGGCTGTGGATCTGTTTTGAGCGAGTCAAATGAGTGGATTTTTACTAACTTATGTCTCGGAAAGTTACCGCACTGCCAACAACAGACAAATGTGATAAATTGTTTTGTGTGAGATTTTTTTTTTCAGTTCCTTAGATTTAATAGGCTACCTGTAAGATACCAAGTGTGTGTGAATCAATAAGTTTACAGAAGTAAAAGCGAAACATTTTGTAAAATTTGTACTAAATAATAAGCTAGCTGGGCTAGGGACAGTGAACAAAACTATTTTATATATTATGCAGAATCAATGAGAATATTCAAGTAAAACAATAACAATATGTGCAATGTACAAGTTTTCTAAAAATTATGTGTATATAAGAAATTATGTATGAGGAGAGATTAGTTATATTGCATATTGTTGTTACGACATGTGTGAAATTGATCATTCGTGTTAATCAAATCTCCATTAAAAACACTGTATATGTGACTACCCACAACAAATTGGCTGTCAAGTGTCTGGTGTTGATTTTGTATTACAGGTCATATTTTCATGATTGTGGGACTTTCAAAATATGATAACAATAGTCAATACCCTTGAGTGAATAAAATGATGAAATGAGAGTTTTGCATGGCTTCACTTATCGTCTACCAATTAAGTATGCATTCTTAATATTTTAAAGCGCATTAACGTGTGTAAAGACTGATTGTCTGCTGATGTTGAGTAATGGAATCCCTTTGAAATCATACTCTGAATGCCGCAAAGTGGTGATGAAAAACAAGTGTTTTAATTAACACTTAAGTGGTCTAGGTCCTTCACATGCCCGTTAGTGGTCAAGGGGGGGTCCATATGGACCCAACACCGAATGAATTTTACGTTGAAACTCTGGTCACAGGTAAAGTACTTCAAAACAACTAAAACAAAGAAAAAAAATTGAAAATCGGACAAACCATTTTAAAATGGCGACCAAAACAAATTTTGCCATGTCGTGTCAAAATGTTCCTGCCAAAAATTTGAGAACTCACTTCCCAATGGAATTTTTCAATAAAATTTGGCTCTTATTTGCAGTATGTAAGTACAAATACATTCCTGAAATAAAATTTGAAAAAAGTTGTTCAGTTACGATTTTATGGGCAAAACAAATTTGAAGAGCGCCCTCGAAAATGCTTATTTATGCTAATTAGCATGGGAAGGAGTGGGTCGATTTGAATTTTTATGCCACCAAGTGAAGGTTATGGTAAAGTTAGACAAATACATAGAAGGGCGATGAAAAATTACTTCGCATTTTTGCACTAACGCGCAAAAACCAAATGTTGGGTCCATATGGACCCCCTTGACCACGTGTAATAAAAGGCAGACCTCTCAACTTTGCTTGGTAAATGAGGCAAATGGTTTTTGTTGCTTTCTAGAAGTTGAAATTGGCCCTGTAAGCTGAAGGGAGAGAGGAAAAAGTAAACGTAATTGAAAAAAACGGATTTGGAAATAGAGAACTATTTTTCAAGATGGTTAAACTAAAAAATACCAAAAAGCAAAGTCTGGGTCAGCTAGGACTCGCAGTAAAGCATGGTTTATTTTTTTCTTTTGAATATCCTGATGCTGAATTTGAAGTTAATATGGTCATTAGTGAGAGCTCAAAAAGTCATCAAAATTGCCATTTTACAGCCGTTTTGTGGTGGGTTGTCGATTAATTGGATTTACCACTTTCTACCTGATGATATCAAATTCACTTTAAATGAGATTATCCATCATCAGGTTTGAAACGTTTCACTTATAAAAAAGATCTCTTGAATAATACGTAATTAAAATAAAGATGATTTTGTCTTTGTTGCATTAAAAGTGAGATGTGTCTTGGGTTTTTGTTTTTGCAAGATTTGTGATAAGTGCTAGATATATATTCCCAGGCTTCAGCCATGAAAGGGAGTGGGATACTGAAGGCAAATGCATGTGGCGTGCGTCCCTTTTTGGCTAAGCACATTTGCAGAATAGTACTGAATAGTTAAGATGAAATATCCTCACCCTACTTGGCCTCGTTGCGAGTTCCGATTCTGTCATTATCCCCTGGCTTCAGCCATGAAAGGGAGGGGGTATGGTGAAGGCAAATACGCGTGGCGTGCGTGTCCCTTTTTGGCTAAGTAGTCAGAAGGATTTCGAGTATATGGCCTGCAGGGTGGAAAGTTAGTACAGACTTTTTTTGTTGATTCATTTGACTTGATATATGCCTAAAGTAATATATTCTGGAGGGTGTGTAAAATTTTGCCTCTTGGCATTTTCAAAATCCAAGATGGCCGCCAAAATCCCCCCAAAATAATAAATTTTCATTATAATGGCCTAAAAGTATCTTGTAAAACACTTTATGTTCAATATCATTATTGGGAAATTGCTTTTGGAGCTATAACAAATACATCCGACTCCAAATTATGTCATATGCATATTTCAAATTCAAAATGGCCGCCAAAACAGCGGATTTTTTATTAAAATGAACCAAAACAGCCGTTAAAATGCATGATATCATACAGGAAACAACATTTTGGGCTACAACAAGATCATTTACACCCAAAATATATTATAAGCTTGTATAGAAATCAAAATGGCGCCTGTTTTGTAATCCAAAATGGCCGCCAAGATGTGTTTTTATGTGCAAAAAATGGGATAGAGGCGCCTGAAAACAATATCTAAAACAAAAAATGTTCAAAATAATTGAAGAAAAATGGCTATGCGGGTAACAATAGGTGCACTTCTTTCAAAACGAGGGTGTTAGCTTGTTTTATATTCATTATATTTGATGTCAAATGCATATTTCAAATTCAAAATGGCCACCAAAATGGCCGCCAAAATAGCAGATTTTCATTGAAGTGGACCAAAACAGCTAGTAAAATGCCATCATTTATAATCAACAGAAATAATATTTAGGGCAACAACAACATCATGTGAATCATATTGATATTGTAAGCTTGTAGAAAAATCAAAATGGCTCCTGTTCTGAGATCCAAAATAGCCGCCTAAATGTGTTATTATGTGGAAAAAATTGTTAGAGGCACCAGTACTTCAAAACAGTATCTAACACACCAAGTATTCAAAATAATTGACGGAAAATGCATACATATGGGTAAAAATAGGAGTACTTCTTCCCAAATATTAAGGGCATTAAAATGTTTCAAATCTAATATGGAGCCTTGAACTGAGATCCAAAATGACCGCTAAAATGCGCTTTTATGTGCAAAAATGGGTTAGAGGTTCTTCAAATCAGTATCAAAAACACAAAAATATGTTCAGAATAATCGGTGGAAAATGCCTTTGGGAATAACAATAGAAGCATTCCTTCCCAATAAGGGTGTTAGCATTTTTCAAATCCAATATGGAGCCTGTACTGAGATTCAAAATGGCCGCCAAAGTATCATTTTATGCTATAAAATGTGTTTAAGTGACTTTGAAACTGTATCAAAAAGGGAAAATAAAATAATTGACGGAAAATGGCTTTCAGGGTACTGGTAACTAACAATAAGAATATTTTACCCAAATACGGGTGTTGGCTTGTTTCAAATCCAATATGGTACCCGGTACTGAGACCTAAAAGTTAGGCACAAAAATGGGTTAAGGTGTCTTTGAAACGGTATCGAAAACTCCAAATCTACAAAATAATTGATCATAGTAAATGACTTTGCAGGTAAAAAAAGGAACATTTCTTCCCACATAATGCTGTTGTAGCATATTTAATCTAATATAGAACCTTTACTGTGATCCAAAATGGCCGTCAAAATACAACTGTATGCACTAAAATGGATATAAGCAACTTTGTAACATTATAAATATTGAATTTGAACCGTATTTGCTCCTATAGTTACCCTTGAATCTATTTTCTATTGATTATTTTAAACATTAATTTTATTTGATTCAGTTTCAAACCACCTTAAACCTGTTTTTGTGTATAGAAATAGTATTTTGCAACCATTTTGGATCTCAGTATAAGCTCCATACTGGATTAATGCTCACTGTCTTTACTGGTATGGAATGTTCCTCTGGTTACATTATCCTCAAAGCCAATTTCCATCAGTTACTTTTACATTTGATGTATCTGATACAGTTTCAAATTAAGTTAAACCCGTACCGTGCATGACAATGTATTTTGGCGGCCATTACAGCTCAGTACAGGCTCCATGATAAACGAGAAGCATGCCATATTATTACAACCTCAATTATTTGTGAAGAAATTATCTTTTTGTTACCCTCAAAGCCATTTTCCATCAATTATTTTGAACATTTTGGTGTTTTTGATACCATTTTGAATTACTTCTAACCCATTTTCGCATATCAAAGCGTACTTTGGCAGCCATTTTGGATCTCAAAACAGGCTCCATATAGGATTTGAAACATGATAACACCCTAATTTGGAAAGAAATACTCCTGTTGTTACCCTCAAAGTCCTTTTCCATCGATTATTTTGAACATTTGGTGTTTATGATACTGTTTTGAAGTGCATCTAACCAATGTTTGCACATAAAAACGTATTTTGGCGGCCATTTTGGATCTCAATAGAGACCCCATAGTAAATATGAAGCATGCCATATTATTAAAATCTCCACTATTTGTTACCCTCAAAGCCATTTTCAATCAATTATTTTGAACATTTTGGTGATTTTGATACCATTTTGAAGTGCTTCTGACCCATTTTTGCATACCAAAACGTATTTTGGCAGCCATTTTGGACCTCAATACAGGTTCCATATTGGATTTGAATTATGCCAACACCCTTATTTGGGAAGAAATGCTCCTGTTGTTACCCTCAAAGCCATTTTCCATCAATTATTTTGAACATTTGGGTGTTTTTTATAGTGCCTCTAACCAATTTTTGCAATCTCAATACAGGCCCCATAATAAAGATGAGGCATGCCACATTATTAAAATCTCTATTATTTTTAAAGAAATTATCTTTTTGTTACCCAAAGCCATTTTCCATCAATTATTTTGAACATTTTGGTGTTTTTTGATACCATTTTGAAGTGCTTCTGACCCATTTTTGCATACCAAAACATATTTTGGCGGCAATTTTGGATCTCAATACAGGTTCCATATTGGATTTGAATCATGCTAACACCCTTATCATGCTTATTTTGGAGGAAATGCTCCTGTTGTTACCCTCAAAGCCATTGTCTATCAATCATTTTGAAAATGTGGGTGTTTTATACTGTTTTAAAGTGCCTCAAACCAAAATTTGCACATAAATATATATTTTGGCGGCCATTTTTAATCTCAATACAGGCCCCATAATAACTACGAAGCATGCCAACACCTTCATTTGGGAAGAAATGCTATTTTAAACATTTGGGTGTTTTTGATACTGTTGTAAAGTATCTCTATCAATTTTGCAAATAAAAAACACATTTTGGCGGCCATTTTGGATCTCAATACAGCTCCATAATGAATATAAAACAAGCTAACACCCTTGTTTTGGAAGAAGTGAGCTTATTGTTACCCGCATAGCCATTTTCCTTCAATTATTTTGAACATTTTTTGTTTTAGATACTGTTTTCAGGTGCCTCTATCCCATTTTTGGACATAAAAACACATTTTGGCGGCCATTTTGGATCACAAAACAGGCGCCATTTTGATTTATATACAAGTTTATAATATATTTCGGGTGTAAATGATCTTGTTGTAGCCCTAAATGTTGTTTCCTGTTGATTATTTATGATATCATGCATTTTAACGGCTGTTTTGGTTCATTTTAATAAAAATCCGCTGTTTTGGCGGCCATTTTGAATTTGAAATATGCATATGACATAATTTGGAGTCGGATGTATTTGTTATAGCTCCTAAAGCCAATTCCTAATAATGATATTAAACATAAAGTATTTTACAAGATACTTTTAAGCCATTATAATGAAAAATTATTATTTTGGGGGGATTTTGGCGGCCATCTTGGATTTTGAAAATGCCAAGAGGCAAAATTTTACAAACCCTCCAGAATATATTACTTTAGGCATATATCATCTCAAATCAATCAACAAAAAAAGTCTGAACTAACTTTCCACCCTGTGGTGATGATTCCTCATGACTAAAGTACATTCGCAGAATAATACAGTACTACTGAATAGTTAAGATGAAATATCTTCACCCTACTTGGCCTCGTTGCGAGTTCAGATTCTGTCATTATCCCCTGGCTTCAGCCATGAAAGGGAGGGGATATGGTGAAGGCAAATACGTGTGGCGTGCGTCCCTTTTTGGCTATGTTGATTTGCAGAATAGTACTGAATAGTTATCTTCACCATACTTGGCCTCGTTGTGAGTTCCGATTTTGTTGATTTACCCTATCAACGGCGGATATATGACAATTATAGGAATGGTCTACATGCACAATTCAATGTCTAGATGAATTCATGAGTTACATAATTCTAATTAATTGCAGTTACCTGATATAGCAAAAATACCAAATTAACCCTACCTAATTTGCATAATTTATGCAAAAATGTGGGTTTTTTTTGGAATATCTTCTACACCTTCATCTTGACCTAATGGGGAGTCAAGCTGCATGGAGTCCACCGCAACTTAGCTAAGTATATTTTATATTTTTAAATCGAGTGGAAGTTTCAATTAAAATATGCATCAATTATACACAAAAATTGACAGATTACGGTTAAATAAATACAAATAAACAAATATTCTTTTTCCCTAGCAATGAAATAGCAGTTACAGATTATCAATAATGTATATCAGACAAAACAGAATCAAAAAGAAGTTGTACTATGGAAATTACACAAATGAATAAATAAATAAATAAATAACGGAATTAGCAGCAGTATAATTGACCTCAGCAGCTGCGACATTTTTGAGATATTTCCCAATTTAGACAAAAACTCCAAATATGTACGAAGTATATTTTTTTATTATTACTTTCGAGTTTTAATAATGTTTTCTCATATGCCTATAAATAATGTTGGTTCCACAAGTAACATTTATACTAATATTTATCATAAATCATTTATTTATATTTTTACCATCTTTCTCAACAGCATACAATTTTTATTTATGGTTTTATACTCCGCTGCAGCTTGAGTTAAAGCCTTCGATGTTTTCCGGATATTTTCAAGACAATTAAATTTGAAAAGATATTCTTACACAAAGGGAATAAAATGAATTTTATTCAATAATTAAAAATGATGTAGACATCATCCTTAACAAATTCAACAACAATATTGTAATGCGATTTGGTGCATGTTAAAATAATTGGAAAGTAAAATTTTGCTAAAAATTACAATAAATTGACAAAATTTAGGTTTAACTTGAAAAGTATAAAAATACGTATTTACCCTTTGCTCTCTTATGCTTGTTTGACGATTATGGTTACATAAGAAAATAGTTTTCTCTATCATTTTTTCACCAAAAATGAAAAATGACAAAAAGCATATGTAATGTATGACAATCAAGCAAGGATCAAGAATGGAAATTAGTTCAAACACATTTCTTTTATCTTTGTTTTAAGGGCCCTGTCAACCCTTTCAACCCATTTGTTTTCAGAAATAGTTTTTGCACTGTAACTCAGCAACGGATAATTAAATTCAAATAAAAGTATACATTTCTAGAAGAGGATTTACATGCTGAACATGATGGTCAGGTCTTTTAGGACCAAAATGTGAAAATTTGGCCCTAAGGTCCAAACAAGGTCCAAAAATCGTGTTTTGGGCCCAAAATTTTACGGGAAAGCTAACTAAACTTTGCTTTGGTAAAATGTTGAACTTTTTTACTTTTTAGAACCAAGAAAGCAATATCTAGGAACGCATTTTTGTTTTCTTAGATTTAATTTGAGATATTGTCAAAAATTGGTCCAAAAATGTCAAAACATCCCACTCCTGAAACCGTTGTTGGCAAAATATGACATTTTTTGACCTATTTTTGGCAATATTTCAAATAAAAATCAAAAATTCGAGAAATGCGTTCCTAGATATTGCTTTCTAGATTCTAAAAAGTAAAATGGTTCAAAATTTTACACAAGCAAAATTTAGTTAGCTTTCCCGTAAAATTTTCGGCCCAGAAACATGATTTTTGGACGTTAGGTCCAAAATTACACATTTTGGTCCAAAAATAACCTGACCATCATGTTTAGTATGCAAATCCGCTTCTAGAAATGTATACTTTTATTTGAATTTACTTATCCGTTGCTGAGTTACAGAGCAAAAAACATTTCTGAAAAAAGGGTTGACCGGGCCCTTAACAAAACATGTACCTTACATGACCCATGAAATGTTTAATTATGCGTGGCTTAAATAATTTGCACATGAACATTCGAATATAATACATGCACAAGTTATGCTTATAAATTGGCAGAATGAAAATTCTTCTAAAAATATTTGTTCTAAAAATACATGTACCATTTGAAAGTTCCATTTAATAGCAGAAAATAGTTGCACATGTCTTGTTTCGTTTTTCGGTGGATTGAGTCGTAAGGTCCTAGTATAATTAACTCAACTCTCTTTAATACATGGATATATTAACCCTAACACTTTTAAGCACCTCTTCATTCAAAAACTATCTCCTCAGAAATGTCCATGCTAAAAAAGGTTGGTTTCCACCCTGAATCGAACCCGGGACCTCTCGCATCCCGATCTCACATTCACTGATGCAAGCCAACGGGTATACGCTGCCCTGGCATTCGTGATTATAGCTAACTGCGTTCTGTGACGTATTTGGACTTTTTTTCGATTTCTTGATTATTTTTGTGGAATGGGATTTTGTGAGGTTTGGTGGTGTTAGGGTAAGATACGTTGATGTATTATATTTTTTTACGTATTAACCCCACCCCCACCTTACGAGGGGAAATACCCTAAACATTTTGTTTTTACTTTATATTTAAAACAATGACGTCATCTATTGTGCATTTGAGGTCGTGGTTTCACAGATGACTGAAAATGCATTCTTGTTCCTTTAACTGAAAAATATGAACCCGGACAACTTGATACCTTGAGAAAAATACAAAATAATTGTACTTGTGCCGTAAAAATACAGGCTGTGAACACGTTGTGTTACTATATACAAATAAAACTATATACATAAGCTTAACGACTACTACAGGATCTTACAAGGTATATCCAACAGTATCACCGTCACCATAGATTTTATTTGCATTCCAAGCTTAGAAGATTGTTACTTGGAAAAGAAAGTCTGGAGTCGACTTTATTTAGTCCGTTACGAAACTTTCATACCAATTGTAAGTATCTAAATTTATTTCATCGAATGTTCTATTGAGAAATAAAATGAATTGTGAAATATATCATGAAAAGGGACAACTGGAACAAATCATTCAAAATTTAACTTACACTTCAAAAAGTGTTATTAATTGGAACACTTAAACTACCAAAACTGTAGGGGTGTGGTAGTGTGTGTGAAGTGTTCAGAAGTTCCGTGCATCTAGTGTTCTATAGAAAGAAACAAAATTAAAATCAAATTATATGCAACCAGAAGTAAGTTACAGTTAAAGTGTATTACTTTTGTTGGTAGAGTTCGAAGCAAGTTTCCTTCAAAGAGATGTTTTTGAGATATTGCTGATAATTTATTTCGATTCAGCATGCTCTCCACGTACCCTAGCTTAACCCTGCTAGAAACTTTGTGTATTTCATTACCCACAACCAAATCGCAGAATTGGGAAAGCGCATAGAGAAAGCTTTAAGTACATATGTGATGGCTCACCCGAAAGGGGGGACTTAGCTAATGATATCAATTTTTTATCATTTCATCTTTTGCAGCATTTTTAAGCTTTAA
>JXSR01S034340.1:18238-34222 GCA_000969725.1 Ophiothrix spiculata
CCCGTATTATTTCTATATAAATATAATTTGATGTCCTATTCCACCTTTATGGTTTAAAAACCTGGCAAATTTGCCACTAGCGTCACTACGTGCAGCGATTTACGATATTGCGACCTATATCTTCAATCCAACATCTGAACACAAAAACCTTTGCATTTCCGGCTTTTTCCAGTATTGTACGAATAGTACTACATTTTACATTATACAATGTACTTACGAGTTGGACCAACTGTATAATGCCAACATATAACACCTGCCTCCTGTCCGTCTTTGCAATTATGATTATACAATCCAGAATGTCCACAAGATAGTAAAGATGTTTCCCATCCAAAACACCCAACACTATCCAGCATTATCTCGCCCATGCCTACACCAAATTGGGTACCACGTGTTGCCTTTACCGCCGATATATAACCAAGTTGATTGCAGACGACAGTTGCGTCACCGATATCCCAGTTGTTATCGCATACTCTGCCCCAATTTCCATCATGATACATTTCAACACGACCTTCAAATGAATGGGCGCCACCAACAAGACGCACTGGTGAGTAACCTATGCGAATGAAATGTAGGATAAAATGATGCCACATGTATTTTAAAGTGTCTGTTGAGCAATGCTGTTCTTATGTGTTCATTGCAAAATTAAATGTTTACTTATTCAAAAATAAATTGATGCTGCTTCTGTAAAATGAAATAACTACAGTCTTCATCAATTCAGTAAGTCTTGATGCAATGTTGTTAAATATAGTGTTATGATTTTAAAAAATGTTCCTTGTTAATTTGTAATCTTCAAAAGCATTTAACAATTATTCAGATCAAATGATGACAACTAAGTATGGAATGCTAAACCACAATGTAATGATTGCTATAGGTCCGTTTTTGTGTAGTTCCACAAGAACCTAAAATAAACACATTATGTGGGGGGTGTGGGGGGAAGCACCTTACTCAATTTTACGTTTTTTCAATTTTATTTTGTACCATAACTTTTGAACAATTTTTTTGGTCATTTGGGCTTCCAGACAAGCTAAAAATGACCTTTGAATGGGAATTTTCATTTAAAACACCCACTTGGATGTTGTGTCATTTCTATGGTCAATGGTCGTTGGTCAATTTTTTGATTTTCATGCCAAATAAGGTCAAAAAATGACCAAAAATGGAAAAATGTGAATTTTTGACCTTATTTGGCATGAAAATCCTAAAAAGTAAAAATGACGCAATGACGTGTTTTGAATTAAAATTCCCATCAAAGGTCATTTAAAAAAAAAGAAGTTATTTTTAGGTCTAAGGTTTTTTGTGTGTAATTTTCTCAAAAAATGTGATTTAAGGTCAAAAATCAACATCACCATCATGCTCCTTGTGAAAATTCCTTTCTGGAAATGTATACTTTTATTAACTTTGAGCACTTTGTTCAAAAGTTATGGTACAAAATAAATTTGCAAAAACGTAAAATTGAGTAACGTGCTTTTCCCCCTTAATAGATAATATCTATCCGTACCTGGGTGTCCTCCATTACTACAGATAACGCCTGCATCCTCTTTGTGAAGGCAATCATTATTATACCAGCCATTAAATGCACACAGGGATATGGAAGCCTCCCATCCATTGCAGTTAACATTGTCCATAAGCACAGGGCCTACAGATTCACCGTAAAATCCGGCAACCTTAACCTGAGTAGCTTCCCTATACCCAAGCTGTCTGCAAACGACGTGGGCATCATTTATATCCCATGAATCATCGCAGATCGAACCCCATTTGCCGTGATAATTGACCTCGACACGACCTTCGTTGCGCGTTATGCCACCTACGAGACGAACTGGTGCTAAATAGGTCCATGGAGCTTGACTAGTTCCAGCTGTAAGGAAGGTGAAGAGGCATATTCAAATAATTCACAAATCGACACACATGTATAATTGCAGTCAAAGGATACAAAGAAGTTAATCTTATTTATTCTTTGTCAATAATTCTGTAAGCAATTTTTTTTGTATTACACCATATGAACATCATCCACATCACCTCGGTATACAACTTCGAGAACACTTTTGTAAACACCGCAATTTTGTAATCTATAAATTTACTGAAACCGGCTTGTTTGTCGATTGTTTGTCTGGGTTTTTTTTTTTTGTATAAGTCATTTTTTCGAAGGACTGTCATCTGCATAGATGATGTTTAAATAATATTTTGTTTTTCGTCCTTCATTTTGTTCATTTTACATAGTATACGTAAGGTATTAAACACTTTGTTAAACAAGTTGTAACTGTTAGAGGGAAATATCCAGTAAAGGGGTCCCAGCTGCCGGTAATATACCATAAAAATACGGAAGATTTTTAGCATTTTACTGTTAAAATTTAGATATTTTCCTAATATAACAAAAAAGTCAGATTTTACAAGTTTATACCGGAATTCAACTGCATACCAGCAGCTAGGACTCAAGTAAAATAGCGATAAAAACGTTACTTTTTCTAAAGGTGTATGATAAAAAATTGGGTTGATCTAATATTTTTTTCGAATTGTTCAATAAAAATTCTGCAATTAATGCTTTTATACTCATTTTAAGTTGTTTTAAGATATGGTTTTCGATATTATACTCACGCACATAACCAACATCACATATTACTCCTGCATCTTCTGTATGATCACAATTATGATTGTACCACCCGGCACTGGAACAAGCTCCCAACGACACCTCGTTGCCCGAACACTCTACTTCATCCAAGAAAATATGTCCAAATCCTCCACCAAATCGTGATGAACCTATGGTGGCTTCAATAGCAGACACAAACCCTAACTGGCGGCAGATGACGATGGCGTCATTAATGTCCCATTTATCATCACAAATCGAGCCCCAAGCACCGTCATGGTAGACTTCTACCCTGCCTTCTACTGGTCCAGTACCTCCTCTTAATCTTACTGGTGTATAGGTTGTCGCTGTTTTAATAATAAAGAAACATACCTATAAGATCAGATCAGGCTTTAGGGCAGATGTATTCACTTCCAAGTTCAGGTAAGAATTAAAGCTTTTACTTATTTCATTTTTTAAAATTCCAGTAAAATTTAATATATTTATTTTTGACGTCAAAATATAGCCTAATATATATGCCTTAACTTGCGAGTGCAATTTACTTTTGAAAACTCCAGATAACTTATGGTTAGATGATGTAACTTTTTTCTAGCTCAGAAATAACATAAACAATAGTTAAGGTTCATAAAATATACGGTAAGGGCGTCGGACATTACTTTCAGAAAAAAGTATCGATAGAATTTCATCTTTAAGAATAAACTTACATATATCTCCAGTGTCACATATGACTCCGACATCCTCCGAGTGTGTGCAATCATTTTTGTACCACGTATCATGTATACAAGCCGCAAGTGATGTCTCGTCTCCACGACATTTGACCTCATCTAATGCAATTCGTCCTTTCCCTTCACCAAAGCGACCGTCTATCATTGCAATGCCAGATTTATACCTAGATTTCAATATAAAGATTATTTAATAACAAAGCGAGGACTAAGAGCTGCAAGACCATATCTGCATAACAACAACCCAATGTTCAAAAGGTTTCAAGACCTGATGTTTCTTTTACAATGAATGATCTAATTAAATTATTCATCTACATTGTATAAGACATTATTTTTCTCAGATAAATAATTTTTGTAGATCATTCGTCGTAGGTCTTGAACTTTTTTTACCTTGGGATTGTTATAATGCAGATACAATGGTCTTTTGGCTCTTAACCCCCGAAAGGTTATTGTTTTGTTTATTTTGATCACTAAGTCAGTAATGGCCCTGACAAGTTTTATGTGGCCCATTGGTTCATAGCATATTGGTCCACAGCAACTTTGATGAATTATGATACGGCTTATTTTCTGCTTGTTCGTAATAGTATTCTTTCAGTGATTTAGTCTTTGCTTACAATGTTACCAGAACACCCAAACAACGTCTGTATAATTTATTCTTTTTTGGGTCTCATATATTCTTACCCAAGCTGTGCGCAAACAACATTTGCCTCCGGGTATCCGAACTCATCATCGCATACAGTGGACCATGCTCCCTCGTGAAATATCTCCAAACGACCTTCTGATGGACCACCACCTCCTGCAAGTCGTATTGGTGCAAGTTCACCTAAGGAAAAATAATGAGGCAGAACCTAAGTATTTTTGAGTCGTTTATTACTTTACATAATACCGGACACACATATAATACTGTATAGAAATTTTTTCACTTTAAGTTTGTGATATGGAACAATTTCAATATACAAGATCAAGTTATATTCTCTAAAAATGAGGTAAAAAGTTTCTCCTTTGTTTTTGTGTTAAATCAACAAAAAAAGGAGATTGGAGAAAACTTACATCAAAGGATTAAACGGACATTCCTTTTGATCATTCCACTCACCAGGTTCAGTAGCACAGACAACTCCGACATCCTGTGTATGCTGACATCGGTGATCGTACCACTCTGACGTAGCACATTCTGCCAGTACCAGCTCACTGCCAATACATCCAACTTTATCCAGCATGATGTATCCGATTCCTTCACCGAAATATGCATTTCCTTTTGCAGCCATTGCACCATTATATCCAAGTTGACGACACACAACCTGGGCATTGTCTACAGGAACAATAAATCAAATCAAATTGATAACCCAATTTAGATATCTGCCAAAGTGTGTTTCTGAGAGACAGAATTTAGTTAGAAAAATACTTTGAAGTACTTTTATATTTAAATAGTTCAACTTAATATCCACCAACTTTACACAAAAGATGTGGCTCATATATCTGACTTTTAGAAGTTTAAAAAAATATGTATTTACTACATTACTGATTTTATAATACCAGCAATTACGCCAAGATTTGACTACCTATATCCCAGCCTGAATCACACACTGTTCCCCATTGGCCATTACGGTACACTTCTACTCGACCTTCCTCGGGTCTCTTTCCATCAACCAACCGGATCGGGAATGGATCTGAAAATAATGAAGCGGACCTAAGTATTAAACAACACTAATACATATTGACACTTAAAGGTGCAATGGTTTTGATGTGTCAAAAACCTCGCCTGTTTTCCACCTTAATAAGAAGAAGTGTACACTTTAAATATATACTGAAAATTTCACTTGATTCCGACCATTCGTTTCCAAATAACAAGCTTTTCAGCATCTTGAAATCCCATAGGCTACTGTGTTGTAATTACTGTCGGGTCCCGACAATAGTAAGAAAATGGCACATTTTCTCATTTTTCTTTTAAAAAATGCTAGCAGTAATGAAAGAATGGTTTGGGATCATACGTATATCAGTTGACGATTCTTATCAGCTAAAAAACTAAATTTTGACAGAGGTGACCTTGAGGGTGAAAAGTGGATCATGAATTGAAAGGGAGGGGGTCTTTTTGGACCCAACATTCATTTTTACTTGATGGCAAAAAAATCAACCTTTGCCTACTCGTGCTACTTAGCATGAATGAAAAAGGTAGAGTAATTAATTCATTTTTTATATTGAATTGAATGTAACTTTTCATTTTCAAGATATTATAGATTATTTCCTTAGTTTTCAATAATTACGAGGGTCATTCAAAAAGTTCTACCTGTTGTATCATAACTTTTGTTCTGTTAAAGGTAGCTACTCAAAAATTGACACAAATATAGCTTAGGATGTCACCTACATATGGTGTAACAATCATATCAATATCGTTTCTAGATTTTAGTAGGTTACCTGAAAACCACAGTAAGGTTAGGGTACACCGGAAACGGTAAAATATCTAATGACATTTCACCTGGAATTATATGTGCAGCTTATGTATGAAAAACTATATGTAAACCCAAAAGTTATGTAAGTTACAGAATAAATTTGATATGAAAGTGTACCTAACAGTCCAACAAGTCATTAGTCACTGATAAAGTAAACTTGTTACAAACAGAAATTACCCAGAATCCCAATATTTGAAAGGATGTCTTGTACCCTCTCAGGTTTACGAATATTAGCATAATGTGTTTCTCTGTAGCCTGACTTTTCAAAGTCCGTATTTATGTAAAAGGCAACAGTTAAAGCTACTACACCACAGTTTTCAGTCAAAAACTTGAATTTTGTTGCCCTTGGTATCTACCATGAAAACATTTTCAAAAATAAAGCTTCATAATGCCGCCATTTTGTAATCTCATTTTATTCAAGTCAATTTCTTCGTAAACTGTGTCTTTGGTGATTTTAATATTATTGCTGGAGGGGCTGTGTGTTCCTATTATTGTTATCCTTGTGAATTACCATTATTTGCAGTTTGGGTCAGCTTTTTAAACCATCCCGCATGGTTGTATGTTCATTCTTATGTTTTTTAATTGTTTTACTGCATAACAATACTATATGGCTATATTATGACCTTTTTAATTTACTGTATTTGAGCCACTTTTAAAAATGTTGAACATATTTTGACCGTTTCCGGTGTAACGAAACCCTCTGTGGTTTTCATGACATTTACAGAAATCTAGAAAGGATATTATTATGATTGTTGCACCATATGTAGGGCACATTCTTAAGTATATTTTGCCAATGTTTACGTAGCTACCATTATTAGAACAAAAGTTATGATACAACAGGGATAACTTTTTGAATGACCCTCGTACGATAAAAACGATTTTTCGATAATGCTATTTCTAATGTAAACTTAGAGTGAGACTCTCACAGCGTAATGTATCATTTATCATACCTGTGTGATTTTCAGTTGATGAGCTCATTCTACATACAACTCCAGCATCCTCGTCATGCGTGCAGTCATGCATACCAAATATCCCATGGAAACAATTGAGTAGTGAGCTTTCAGAACCGTTGCATTGAATGTTGTCAAGCCAAATTGCTTGCTCTTCTGGAGCCTGACCAAAGAAACTCTTTAATCTATGAATGAATGCCGAAAAACAAATGAATACGTGCTGTACATTTTGAATGAAAGATTTGAGCGGATAAAAACATTTTTAGATTTGGCATCATATGAAGAGTTATCGGTAATAATTGAAGCATTAAAAGTTTCATTGTCAAATTCTACCTTTTTATAATAAAAGATGTTCTTTCATTAATAATTGTCATTAGCGATAGCGACTAATACTGGACTCTACAGACGAAATCGTAAATTTTGCTTTGTTGGCAAATCAAGTGCAAATTGAAATATCTTTTCATTTATCTTCAATCTGTGATGTAAAAGCAATGAAAATAAATATTAACCTCCAACTGACATAAAGCATAATTCTAAAAAAATAACCTTATACACAAGATCAAAATATTAAACCAATCTTTATTTCTCGACGAATTCTACACGATATTTTGAAGTTGACTTTTATTTTCTAACAAAGCAAGGGTAAATCATAACGAAATAAGGCTTATTAATGGACACAGAATACATATTGAGAAGAAAGCTGAAAGCTTTATGCTTTGTTCGGTGATGTCTGTAGACAATGATTAAAATACATGGAAGAAAAATACTTCGCATAATGAAATCAGTGAAGGTTAGGGTTGTAAATGATGTAAAGTACATTTGTTTTGTTAATAAGTAGTCTTTGTTTGAAGAAGAAAAATCAGGTTTAAAGGTTTAAAACTGTCTCAGGGATTAAAGGGGATTGACCTCAAGACTAATTTTTCTAGAAACATTATCACTAATCAATGCATTAAGGGACTACATATGGATTTGTAGCAAATTTCGGGACCTATAAGCAAACAATAACTGTTACGTAAGGACGTTTTAAATACCTGGCAATAACTGCAGACTGATAACCAAGTTGTGTACATACAACACGAGCATTGTTGATGTCCCAGTGATCATCACACACAGTTCCCCATTGGTCGTGGTGATAAACCTCAACACGACCTTCATTTGGAGTCAAACCACCGACTAGTCTGACAGCACCTGAAACAAGTCAGTACAGGTACTCATGTTAGGTTAACACTTTGGAGCATTGGTAGAGCTAGATTCATCTAAAATGGATTACTTCAAGTAATTGGATGAAAAGCTGATGTAAATATTTAAACATCAAGTTGACATCGTGATAGTCTAACACTGTCATACTTATTTGTTAAGAAGACACTTGCTACAATAGTTTCTGATGCTGCCTTAATGTATTGAATTCAGTTACAACTAATAATCAGGCAATGTTATAAATGAAAAGACACAACATTGATGTATCGTCTACATTCCGTGAGTAAACTTTAAAAAACCGTTTAAGTCGACCTGCTAGTAACAACATGATAACTTGCATGTCGACTACAAAAAGTAGAATTCAAATCCTGGTTTATATTAACACAGTACTGAACATCGAACTCTAAAATTCATTGCGAGTTTTGCCAGGTGTAAGCAAATAAGAGAATGCGCGCCTATCTAAAGCGAATGTCTTTCCGTCGAGAGAATATGTTCGAGCGTACGGTTTAACATACAAGATACATAAAATGTTTTAAGTAAGATTCATTTCACGAGGAAAAGGCATAGAATATGTTTGTGAAGCAAATCAATTTATTGCCATTTATTAAGCCATTTATAGTACCACTTACCCTCAGTTAGTTTGAGAGGGTATATTCTAAATAAAAGTGAATTTCAGAGCGACAAAAACTAAACATCACGTGAAAGATTTAGATTATGGTGACTCAGGGTAGACACAAGAACAACACACATCATACTTCTGTCTCCGTTATACCTGACTTGTTTATAATCTCAATATTTTAAGCTGTCTTTATAAGAAACTGACACCATTTCGTATTAAACCAAAGCTGTGGTCACAATAACACTTTATGCGACGGCCGTACGAATTGGACATTTGATAATGATGACTTATTTTTACCTTTTTTTGTGACCTTTTTGTACGAATTTCTACCAGTCTACAAACAAAGTTCTGTAAAACAGGCGCCATTACAAGTTCGTACAGAATAGTCAAATAATCTTAAAATATTAGGCACACTGTCTAGTCTTTTGGAGGTTTATTGTAATTTAGAAATGATGCTATAATTAAAGGTAAAAGTATTTGCCATTTTAACAGAAATATGAATCAAGTTCATGATTCATACGTTATGAAAATATGATGTTATTAATTATTCACTTTTCTATACACTTTTAAAATTAAAGAATAATTATATCCATGACGTGTGTTTGATGTCACATATGTTATATAAAAGTCCCGGAATGTTGCCCAGCACTCAGTAGTAGTAGAGGCAATAAATACCAGGATGGGTATTGGTAGTGCTGTAATGATGTTGGTTTACCAATATTATGACAGCACTACCAATATCCATCCTGGTAATTATTGTCTCTACATGTTAAACTGTATGTATACGTTATATATAAATTAATACGTTTCAATATTTTTACCTTCATATTGGAGTTGTTTTTAAATTGATACTTGCATTGCAAAACCAACCTTCTATGGGTGGTCCAGATTCCTGACATGACACGCCGGCATCTTCTAAATGTTCACAATCATGTGTTCGCCATTGTGAATGCACACACATATCAATTGAGCTCTCGAATCCATGACATTGGACACTTTCTAAAAGTATAGCAGTACTTTCTTGGCCTGGCGGGAAATATCCACCCATGTGCGCTTCTAATGCCTCGCCCATCCCTAGTTGACGGCATACCACGTGGGCGTCTTTGATATCCCAGAAATCATCACAAACAGTTCCCCACTCGCCCTGAAAAATTGAAAAAAAAAATGTTGATTGGTCAATAACGTATCATCCAATTTAAAGGATTTCTTGTAATCCCATGTGTATACATTTCTCTTAACATCTTAATGAATGAACTGAAGAGGAGAAATGCGAAAATTGCCGTAAATTGAAAAAAAACAACAACTTCATATCACAATGTATAAGACACCGGAGCACAATTAGGCCGAATCTTTGTGCGGTCGGCTGCAACCCGACCACAGCTTTGATTTTCAAAGATGGCCACTGTAGGCTTGATTATGCATTTCTACATAAATCCAAAACATACCGTATAATGAATATTTTACAATACTCTTGAGGTGCATATTTAAGCCTATACGGTTGCCATCTTGGGAAATCAAAGCTGTGGTCAGGTTTAGTCGTTACTTCATCATTCCTCTTCAATACATTGATTGCTTCAGGAATTATAACACCTTTCAAGTTACTGAGATTTTCTACATGTAGGGCGCACAACACTAACTAATTAGCATTCGCAATCCGGCATTTCTAAAATCGGCAAAATTGACTGCCCTTCTAAAAACAGGAGTTCAAAACGTATAGAAGGGCAATATGTTTGGTCAATATTTTGTTCTAATTATAAAGTTAGGTTTATTTAAAGATGTTCTGATGCCATTTTTGATCTCCAGATTAATTTGGTAAAATTTAAAGGGTTTTCCTTAATTTGCGCTTGATTCTGGAAATACAAAATTTCGGCTGTCGGTGATAGGGGGCGTTATACTTCGGCGTCCAGTTTCTCGAAAATGTTGCCTTGAAGGTGTACTTTTATCATCATTTTGTGTTAGAAGAGGTCATAATCATCTGAGAAAGGCAGTGTTGAAGCAACCATTTGCTTTATTATTGAGTTCTCGGGTGTTTTTAGGAAGCCATTTTGTACAGTAATTCAATGGGAAGCCCCATTGTGGTGTGACGCCTGTAACACATCTTCACTGATTTTCACCTCTTCAGAAGAACTCCTGTGATGTTGTGAGGATTCTTGACCTCCTATGACCTTGGAGGCGCTAATCAGAGAGACCAATATATAAGGAGGGCAATTCCAATCCTTGGTCACGGTTCTAATAGAGTTTTGGGCAGAGAAGACAGAGAGTACCCCCGTCAAGTGAGGGAGGTCATTTACATCAAAAAGAAAAAACATTCATTGAACCGTGACCAAGGATTGGAATTGCCCTCCCTATATAATGATATCTTCTGATAAGCGCCACCAAGGTCATAGGAAGTCAAGAATCCTCACAACATCACAGGATTTCTTCTGATGAGGACATGTGTTACATGTCGAAAATTCAAGGTATGTGAATTTTCACCTAGTGCTAAAAGTCTGTTTTAACCATTTTAGTATGTTTATCTACCAGCACGTATGAACTTTCATTCGACCTTTAAAGTTAATTTGAATATGCTTTTAAAGACCGACAAATTAACAATTTAAGCAAAGAGATTGAACTAAATTCAATTTAATTTAATGTTGGTTTATTCAGGAAGCATTTAAAAGTTCTAAAGACATACATTAATAGAGCATTTAATTGTTTTTTTCAGAATACATCAAAAAAACAAAGATACAGGATACCTAAAATGTGCATTGGAGGTAACCCATTAAAACCTTAAAAAAAAATGTCTTTGTCATTTTCAAAAACAACTTGCCTTATAATAAACTTCAACTCTTCCAGAAATCGGAGATGGACCACCAGCAAGCCGTATACCTATTCTGTTGGATGTTGCTGTGGAAGATACAAATATATTGAGATAAGACTGCACGCATGTATCAGACAGAAACTCTGGAAGATACAAATATATTGAGATAAGACTGCACGCATGTATCAGACAGAAACTCGAGGTTAATAATTATTTATTATTAATTCAAAAAAAATCATGATTTGTAATTAATACCGTAGCGTAGTATATTAAGATACTGACGCTACTTAGTATAATTGATGTTTCTTGTCACATTTATTGTATTAAAATACCAAAAACTTTTTACTTATTGAACAATTTAATCAGTTATATGAAGAGTGTATTCCAAAAAAGGTACTTAAGAAACGATGTACTAATAATAAGTTGCCTAAGACAAATGCAACTTATTATTAGTAATAATAAGGGGCTTTTACCATTGCCAAAATCTTTGATTATTTTATGGATTTCACTTTCATCCGTTGGACATCTTATCTAACAATGTGATTGAATGGTAAAATAATATTAAACTTCAAGGCTGACATCATCGATAACTTAATATAACGATACATCACGCAGTACAAACCATTTGTGTCCCGAAGAGGTCCTGTGCACATCACACTTGCATCTTCATATTTCCCACAGTCATGATGATACCAATCCTTATGACTGCAATTCAACAGTAAGTTCTCATCGCCATCACAAATGACGTCATCAAGTAAGGTTGGGCCATGTCCTTCACCATATATTGCAGCTTGTGGCGCCGATATCGGTTCGCCGTACCCTAGCTGTCGGCATACAACTCTAGCAGCATTTATATCCCAGTTGTCGTCACAGATTGTGCCCCAAATACCCTGAAAAGATTCAACAATTGGACATGGTCATTGATGGTAGAATACGAATAACTAGCAAAGTTTCAAAAGTGCATGTGACCTTGGTCGCAAATGTCAAGAAATAATTTTCTTTCATATTGATTTTTTAACACTCTCAGATCAAATAAAAATATCAAATAGTACGGATGGCGTAAGAAAGAAAAATAACCTCACTACTACTTTTAATATGTTAAAAATGTTCATTCATGACTTTTCGCTTATTTTGTTAGAGCATGCCACAAATACAAGAAGTCTTATTTGTGATACCCTGGTTGAAGGAATATCAATGCGACGGGATAAAAGTTCATTCCAGTTGTTGCTCCATGGAACATACGTAAGGTATATATAAATTTGATACTATTATTTGTTATTGATTTTGGTACTGTTATTGTTTTAAAAATTGAAAGTAGGTATTTTGCCAGAGAATTATTTGGATAATAATTTGGATATCAGCTTCCTTCGAATATAGGGCAGAGTCGTCGGACGATTATTTGAATACTAAATAATTTAAGAGTTCAGTAAAATTTAAGTATCAATTAGTTAATCAAGGATTCCAAACTTTGTTGTGTTTGATATATTAAGAAAAGATAGCAGAAATAGCTCTTTTGTCACTTGGTGTTCTGTCAAGATTTACTCGAGGACAGATATTAAACAAGGTATATCATACCATTTCACATCTTTCTGATGAATTTTTAAGCTATTTATGAAAGGTTGACTGATGAAGCATTTACCAAACTGTTTTAAACATATTTAGAAAATATTATATTTGCTATATTGCTCAAATTTACCCGTTTTTATTGAAAATTGAACAAAAATAGTATTGAACAATTTTGTGTACAGTAATAATTTCTAAAAAAGTCCTTCTTTTAAAGAAATGGATAACTATATCTATTTTTACGTATAACTTACATCGTGGAAAACCTCTACTCGGCCAGCGTAAGCCCCTCCTCCAGCGAGTCGCAGCGAGCCATCTGAAGAAAAAACAAACCGATAAATATATCATTAAAAGAAGCGTGTAATTTGACATTAGGTGGATTATCTGGTACAGTATTATACTGTACCAGATAATCCTAATGACACAATGTCCCTAAAAAAAACCTTACCTCTTGCATGCACACTTCTCTGCTTTAACGGATGTTTGCAAATATATAAAATTCTTATTCTATAATAGTCCATGAAATTATCCATGCGATAAAGTATGCTTCACTTCAATTGGTAATATAGACCAAAACGTCATGCTTTATCAAATATTTGGATGCATGTTTGTATGGTCATATTTCATGATTTTTGTTCACAAAGTAGGGTTGCTTCTAATTGGAAGAATAATGGGTCATCTGGAAAAACTGTCATAGCTGCCTTACTTTTCACACATAATTTGCAAAACAAGGGTAAGTGCACGTCAATACTACTCCATGGGGGTAAATTCTTTGCTTCAATATTTCATTCAAGCTACTTTACACGAATTATATAGTCTAGAAGTTTGGGATTGAAAACGTGTTGTTGACACTGCAAAAACTGCAAAATCAATTTTATTTAACAATTTAATTTTAAACATGTTAGACAATATTTCAAGGTTCGAACATTTAACGTTTAATAGCATCATCTTATATCAGTGGCTGATATTCTTGACAGACGTGCATGGCGCCAAAATGGAACAAAACATGTTACTTTTACCTGAAATTTGATAGGTTGATAAGTATAGAAAACCTAGTTTCATATTTACTCTTTGAAACTAATCCCTTGTAGTATTATTTTGCATATGGTTTCATTAACATACAACAGTTCTTTTGATATAATATTTACTTTATCAGAATAAGAAATCAGCACATTTGTATTAATGATATTGTTTTAAGGGTACAGAAGCAAATGGATTAAACAGGATTTACATTTTCAAGATAGAAGTAAGCAGCAAATGGGATTGTGAGATGGTCTTCAGGCAATTTAACTGCTGTTGAATTATAAGGAAATATATTCATGAAATTAGGAAAGAATAATTTATCTTGATGTGTATTATCTTATATGAATATTCAGATTCGTTAGAGTAATAGAATCAAAAGTTTGAAAAGTTATTGAGAACATTAATACCTGCTTTAATTAGTTTGTGATTAAAATGGATTAAACAGCAATAGCAGAATTTAATGGCGAGACGCGAAGGTGAAGTATGAACGTCACCGAACTCTCTCGTGTATGACAATAGCATATGCTTGAATCATTAAAAAAAGTTCGTGGATAGATACAATCACTAGTATTAGCTAGAAATCTCAAGAAGATCTATACATGGCTCAGATAGCTCTAATATTTTTCAGATTAGATTTCAAAACACCAAACACCTGAAATACAAAGATGCTACAATATTTCCTTTGTGTAAAAATTCATACTTCTAAAAAGGTCTGTACCAAAATATTGAAATATATCTTTAGTGTAAATTTTGAGAGTGCTGAAAATATTTACACACTAAACAAAACGCCGACATTTGATATGACAGTAGAAAACAAGAGACTTAACATCAGAAAAACACTCGTTTTTTAGGTCAGAATTTAGAAAAAGAGACAAACCAATTTACACTGATTCAATTGATTCTTAGAAACACGGTTGTGATTTTATTTTAAAATCCTATCAGGCCACCAAAGAGGCAATGAATTTAAAAATAGGGGCACACTGAGGATTCTTGATTCTTGAGTAGATAACAATACCGGTCGTGATGCATTTTGGTAAAAAGTAAAAACATCTGGTAAAAAGTGGAGTTCAAAATTAATGAATCACGACTGGATCCTCTAGAGAATAATGCGTAACTATGTTCACTAATAATGAATGAACTAATTCAACAACGAGACAGAATATCCATCAAAAAACGCAGATCTAGTAATATGTGACAGTCCATTGCAAACTAACTCTAAAGTCGATCTATGGTCATTTTTAAGTTGTTACTTTATGTAAAGACAACGTTGTAAGGATAGAAAGGTCGCAAAATGAGACAATTAGCAATTTAAACAGAATAACTAGCCGACGTTGATATTGATGTTTATATTAATATATATATATATACCAAAGGGTTTGATTCATGTCATAAAACACTAACCATAGCTAGTTAAATCTACAGATCGGACAACTCGATATCATTTAATCCACAGATGAAAAATTGAGCTATAACATGCTCTCATGTTTATATAGTTTCATCTCATTGTTTATCAACCAAACAGGCACAATTACATTATACAAGCCCAACAAGTAGGTCAACAACCCAATTCATCATTGATGAGGTATAACAGTTCTGTGCTGAAAGTTTTTGTAAGCGTTTAAAATGGTTTTTAAGCTTAGGTTTAACACTAAAAGAGCCCGGCTTCCTCGACCAACTCACAGCCGGGGGGGGGGATTCCCCTTACGATCGCGGAATCCGATTGACGAAACATCAATTGTAGGGTACTGATGGATAGCTATGACCCTCACAAATCCATTGGTACCAAAAAAATCACCAACAATCGACCAAATCATGGTTTTTCGTTAGTTTTTCAAGCAAAAGTTGCAAAGTTGTCAAAGTAAACTTACACAATATTCTTACTCCAAATAAAACAAATTAATAAGATAAAACATAGTGGAAGTGTATCCTAAAAAAAAAACCCGATTTGTTTGTAATTTCCATTGAAAACCAGTTGTTGCTCAGTGTTTCGTTTGACCCAGCGTGCCATTACGCAACCCCACGTCATTACCCTAGGTCCAATTTTAACAAGAATGGTCTTAAAAAAGCGCAAGTCTTAAAACAAGT
>JXSR01S034346.1:16630-35404 GCA_000969725.1 Ophiothrix spiculata
CAGGTGACGTAGGCAGACGTATAGAGCTAAAAACATACACATTACAAGACGCTCACAAATACAGGTGACGTAGGCAGACGTATAGAGCTAAAAACGTACACATTACAAGATGCTCACAAATACAGGTGACGTAGGCAGGCGTATAGAGCTAAAAACGTACACATTACAAGACGCTCACAAATACAGGTGACGTAGGCAGACGTATAGAGCTAAAAACGTACACATTACAAGACGCACACAAATACAGGTGACGTAGGCAGACGTATAGAGCTAAAAACGTACACATTACAAGATGCTCACAAATACAGGTGACGTAGGCAGACGTATAGTGCTAAAAATGTACACATAACAAGACGCTCACAAACGCAGATAAGCAAGGTAAACAGGTGAATAAACATAAGCACATATATATATATGCACAATCACATTAAAAATGCTTTCAAGTACAGGTTCAGTTATATCCTATGCATTAAAAGATACTAAATTCTTGCAATAGATAAAGACAGACGTATAGTCCCTCGACCAAAACATATTTATTCACATGCCTGGTTGCAAGATTCTCATATAGTCTATCTTATTCAAAATTTTCTGTAGAATTCAAAAATGTATTTCTTACGTGTGATAATTAAACTCAATCAGAGATGTTATGCCCAAACTTAAGTAAACAATGATGTGATAACCGACTTGTTATAAATGCATTTGTTTTAAAACCAGAACAAAGGTGGGCGGAAAATAGGTGTGGGTTAGCACCACTATATTGCCCATTCAATTATATGCCCATATTTTGTTTATCCCTTCCACAGATTATGAAAGAAATTATTGACATGCAAATGTCAGAAATTATTGATGCATACAAGGATGAAGAAGATAAGAGACGAAAAGAAGAAAGAAGGAAAGAACGAAGAGAAGATAGAGACAGGAGGGATGACAAAAGGGAGAGGAGGAGAGAACCTAGACAGGATGAGGAGGGGTACCATAGGTAAGGTCGGAGTTTAAAAAGAGGAAGACAGTGCGCAAATTAAGGGAAAATATCTGATAATTCTGCGGATTACCATGTCCAAAAAATTGGTAATCCACAAGTATTTTGGTAGTCCGTAATTTGTAGCCAAACAAGAAAATTTAAAATTTAAAAGATTCTCAATTTTTAAATGATTCTGATAAGGCTTAGTAAGTAAAGGCTAGCAGACAACACTATTCAATGACTACTACTGCAACTATAAACCAATAGTCCATGCCTCAGTGAGAAATGTTTCAAGTCTCCTAACAATCTTTGGGCATTTGAGCTAGACATCCTGTGGATTACCAGCTATGAAGTTCTGGTAATCCGCGCAAAATTTTGGTCTTCAGGATGCCCGGATTATCAACTAATTTGCACACTGGGAAGATGTGGTTTCATATCATGTATATTACACTCATCATGATATATTGACACTTATTGTAATAGTAAGATAATAAAAGTAATGGGATTTTTATAGCACCTTTTACTATGTATGCAAAGCGCTGTTGCCAATTATTATTACGCTGCCATCAGGAAACGTCACATTCATTTTGTTTGAACTTGGTTGGCTGCATGGCCGATGCGCACACCCTATCTGCACTTAGATTGTAATGTTTCCCATAACAGCTCCCCATTATCGCTCGGGTCTTGGGGAGCTGAAATGCCTTTCCCAAGGACATAAACCGTTGACAATAGCAGGGCTCGAACTTGCGACCTACTGATAATAATAATAATAATAATAGCGACAAGGCACATATACACTCATCAAAGAG
Organism: Ophiothrix spiculata; assembly: GCA_000969725.1. Classification (NCBI taxonomy): domain Eukaryota; kingdom Metazoa; phylum Echinodermata; class Ophiuroidea; order Amphilepidida; family Ophiotrichidae; genus Ophiothrix; species Ophiothrix spiculata. The sequence continues at coordinate 18,401 of JXSR01S034346.1, forward strand.
CGCTCATGGCACATGGCACTGATTCAGAGTCCTGCATAATGTAGGCAGCAGCACCAACTATAATTGAAATAGTATGTCGCAGGCCTACAATTTTGATGCAAGAGACCTGTCTAGCAAATGGATTAATGAATCCATGACAATCCAGTAATTGAAGAGTGTAGTCAAAGAAGTTACTTCATTACATTAACTCAGTTTTGAGAAAATTGGGTTTGAAGGTTTTGGAATCGTGTAACACTCATGTTTTAAGAAGTAAAGACTCCCAAAAAAGTATCGCCTCATCTCAAAAAAATGGCTCGTGCGCCAATACGGTACTCACGAACGTAATTTGAAGATATTGTGAACAAGCGCTGGAATTTCAGCTTTCATTTGACACCTTATTTCTGACAATTGACTGAGAAACATTGAAGTTATGAACTTTTAAAACCCTCGAGGTCGATTTTTAAAAGTTGCTAATTTCATTTTTCGCACTGTACAAACCAGTAACGCAATGGGAGGATGAAAATGAGGTGAGTTAAGTCACTGAAACGCGCGGTTATTGGTATCTAAGCATTATCCATCAACAATAATTAAGATATGGATTTTTTCATTAATTTATTACTATAAATAATGAAAAAACGACATAAAACGCGAGAAATGACATTCAATTGGTAGTCATTACTGGCATTAAAGACATGGCGCAGGTACCAGACCACACTAGGCTAGAAATGCCTACCAGTTGAATCTGAAGTTTTATATTGTTTCTCATCATTAATAAGATGAAAACAAAAACAATATCTTAATGGATGATGGTTAAAATCCAAAGACATATGGTTTGGAAAATAAAACGCGAGCTTCAGTGACCAAACTCACCTCATCTTCATCCTTAGGTCTGCGCTACTGGTTTGTACAGTGCAAAAAATGAAATTAGCAACTTTTAAAAATCGACCTCGAGGGTTTTAAATGTTAGTAACTTCGGTGTTTCTCAGTCAATTATCAGAAATAGGGTGTCAAATGAAAGCTGAAATTCCAGCGCTTGTTCCCAATATCTTCAAATTACGTTTGCGAGTACTGTATTGGCGCACGAGCCATTTTTTCGAGACGAGGCGATACTTTTTTGGGAGTCTTTAGTATAATGTTTAAACTTTCAGGATATGGTTGTGTTGGCAAAATATGAAAATCGGTGAACAATTGCAGCTTGTATCTGTTATTGATTTTCTGTAATAGAAAATTTTTGATTCTGATTCTATTTCAATATCAACATATAAACACATGTACAAAAAAAAAACAGAGTTGTTCATCGCAAATCAACACCTCTGCACCTGATGCGTCGGCATATTTAAAAAAAAATGGATGCATCGTTGTTGATTTGCGACAAACAACTCTGTAGCGTGTTTGTTACCTAATAAATTTAAACTTTATGAATTTTGGATAATGCTTAGATGACTCATTTTATATCTCACCGCTTTTTTTCCTACAGGATTGATGTGAAACTTGAAGCTGATGAAGAAGGAGAGGTAGTGGAAAGTCCTGATTCAAGGTATGATTCTAGAATTTAAACTGATTCTCAAAGCAAACAAGTGTGCTCACCTCAGAAACTTTCACCATGAAGCTCTATTGCTTAACTGTTCACGCTGACTGTTGGTACAGGAGTATCATAGTTCACAACTGTTAAACTCTTGACAAAATGGAACTGTTTATAAGCCCATCATATACTAGCAAGACGCAGCTAGCGTGTGGTTTTTATGTTAGACACTTTTAAGACGCTAACAAGATGCCAGCAAGATAAAATAATTTGTAACTTAGCATGCATCGTCGTTGTCGTCTAGCTAGTATATCATGGGCATTAGGCTTTAAAGGTATTTTATCCTCGGTCTTTGTTGAGTTGGCTGGTAGCTGATGTATATCTGATTCAAGATAAGATGCGACTGGATGCTTCGGAGTATTTTGTGTAACACTTAAAAATGTTGGATTATTTAATATATCGTATCCTCAATGATGGATTTCAAAGATTTTTGATATATCTTCAGTATTTGGAGAGTAATATCAATATATTGGGTGTATGGTATTTACAACTCCAGCTACCTATCGATAAAGTTGGTCTTACTTACTCACTCAGCTCATGTATAGAATTTTCATGTTTCCCTTCACCAAAATGTCAAATTCTTATATGAAAATCTTAATAATGAACATACCTAGTAACTTCTAACTGCATAAGGTTTGTTACTGCTAAAGAAGGGTTCTATGGCAAGGTAAATAGTTGAAAATGGAAACCTACGCACATCAGGCCTGGTTTGCTATCGAAAGGGTTCTATGATAAGATTTATAGTTTAAAGTTTTTCACAAGGTTATTAAAATGTAATGGTTTCTATTTGTCGTATTTCAGAGATAAATCAAGACATTCTGGTTCTCGCAGACGAGATTATGACCACAGTCCATCGCTCTCTCGCAGACGAGATTATAACAACAGTCCATCGCTCCCTCACAGACGAGATCATGACCATAGTCCGTCAGATACCTGTAGACGAGATTATGACCGCAGTCCATCCCACACTCGCAGACAAGATTATGACCGCAGTTCATCCGACAGACGGTCTAGCAGTAAATACTACGAAGACAAAGATCGGTATAGTAGTCATAGTAGGGAGCCCTCTATAGAGACAGTGGCAAATAGTAGGCATTCTAGTCGAGATTCTTCAACTGATAAATCTGACGAAGAGAGAGAAAGGAAGCATCGCAAAAAGAAGAAAAAGAAGAGCGAACATAAATCACGTCATAAGCATAAACACAAACACTCCAAAGTAAGGATAAAAGAGGAGAAAAACGATTAGTCAATCTGTATATGAGCTTTGTCGTTTGCGGTGTTAACTTCAGCATCATATGCATGGCTGAAAGCTAAACTTTGACTTATAATGCATCGTAAATATGTGTGTACATGACTTGCCTTTTATGAAAGGCAGGTCTTCACCAGACTTTCTCATCAACGTGAAATTGTTTTGCTGACAATATAATTGCATCAGTGAGGTCAAATATTTTTACATGCAAATATTCCTGTCCATATAAAAAATCTATTGAAATGCAAATTAGTCTCCATGATCTGATTATGTTTAATTTCTTGGATATTTCAGTCAGAACTTCACATAATCGTATCACTTATCAGTGGGAAATTCATCCGAAGACTTATGAGGTACAGCAAAACAAATACAACATGGTTAATTTCAGGAAGTATTCCTGATCCCTCGTTTGATTCATGTGTATGTAGTTGCAAGTATCCAACACCTCGGGTCTGCAGTAATTTTCACCACATCCCTCTATACCATGTTGTATTTGTGTACTCCCACACAACACATGTACAATGACAATCGGTAAAAAAATCCTGACCATTCAGAATTAAAACCTGGGACTTTGGTATTCTGTTTAACTAGAACAATGTGAATATACGCAATGCCTACCTAAACTGTAATTTCATAATGCTTTAAATTTCAACGGTGTCTAACAATACAAATTTGGTGTCACAGATTCAATCTGACCAGGAATTTTGAAAAAGGGAGTTGGTATCAGATTATTGCACATATAGCCAAATTATTGTACCTGCAGATTTTTGTGGAAGCAAGTTGGTTATCGGTATCCAGTCAAAAGTGTATAAATCTTGATTCAATGCAAAAACAGGTATATTTTATTTGATGGCTAAGGCACGGTTCCCAATTCATGACGAAAGCTTTTGAGTCATACGAAAGGGCTTGACGCAATTGTCTTGCATCATGATGCAGAAAAATATCGAGTCATAATTCAAAGACAGATGTAGTATAGTGTATTGAATGATGCAGAAGATTTGCATCAGAGCCTCTGTCATTATGAGGACTACTTCAAAGGATATAGTTATGCGTTTTTGCGTCATGACCCAAAACACATTTCGTCATGGTTCTTACGTCAAAGCCTTCCGAATGTCCGAAAATATTTCGTCATGAATAGGGAACAAGGCCTATAAAACCATACATGCTTTCCAGCCATGCCTATTGTGATGTAAGCTGACCTTGATATGCAGAATTGGAAAAAGGAAAAAGCAAAGTGAGCCAATTTTGATCTAGTGTGCGTCTCATTTTAAGGCTTTCACATTTTCTTCAGCCAAATCTTATTAACTCATACCATACACAGCCATGTGGCCTCCAAATACACTCGCAAAATTTGGGGAAGTTTGATTAGACGGCCACTCGTATTGGTTGAAACCAAGTATATTTTATAAGGGAATCATGTGTTGGCCCGATATATGCAGGCAGACTGCGTAACTCTTCACTTGACGCATAGTGTGTGCATTTTGTCTCATGCGTAAATCAAATCGTGCCTGCGTTTCTAGCAGCATGTACTGCAACTTGATCTGATCAAAGTATGCCAATTTTCCCGGTATCCCGATTCGAAGACTGTTAAAGTGTAGCAAGCACGCAGAGACATAAAATGTCAGCAGTACAGTAACCCTCCATGAGCGACAATCTAAGATGGTCGCCATCCCATAAGATTAACACAGCAGTCAAATCAAAATGGCAGCGAGTCCAGATTCCCCTATATGATACCACTTCAGTAAATAAAATGTATAGCGTCGGCTGCTAGGTTGAGAATGCCTGTTGACAGGCTGAAAGTGACCCTCATTGCCTAAAATTAATTCCAGAATATGTATAAAATAAGTATTTTAGCCCAAATTTTGCTGTTAATCCTGCCAATTAGACTGTCATTAAATCATTCATGATGAAAAAGTTTTGTTTGTGCCATTTTTGTAGAATTTTCAAGTGTTTTAGAGAACACAGTGTTTCTTGTAAGATTGCACTATTTTCAATAGGGCATGGGTGCGTACATCATGAAGCGTGATTTTGAAGCGCTGTATCTCGAAAATTTTGCCTTGACCATATATCTTGGTCCATTTTATTGAAGAGATATACTCATTATCTTTCAATCGAGACCAACCTCGAGTCAACCAGTCGAGTTTAAGCCGAGAAAATGGCGTTTGAAGACAGGCCATTTTGTATGTAAAGTCAATGGGGATGTATTTACCGTATTGATTCCTATACCACTTCAGTAAATAAAATGTATAGCGTCGGCTGCTAGGTTGAGAATGCCTGTTGACAGGCTGAAAGTGACCCTCATTGCCTAAAATTAATTCCAGAATATGTATAAAATAAGTATTTTAGCCCAAATTTTGCTGTTAATCCTGCCAATTAGACTGTCATTAAATCATTCATGATGAAAAAGTTTTGTTTGTGCCATTTTTGTAGAATTTTCAAGTGTTTTAGAGAACACAGTGTTTCTTGTAAGATTGCACTATTTTCAATAGGGCATGGGTGCGTACATCATGAAGCGTGATTTTGAAGCGCTGTATCTCGAAAATTTTGCCTTGACCATATATCTTGGTCCATTTTATTGAAGAGATATACTCATTATCTTTCAATCGAGACCAACCTCGAGTCAACCAGTCGAGTTTAAGCCGAGAAAATGGCGTTTGAAGACAGGCCATTTTGTATGTAAAGTCAATGGGGATGTATTTACCGTATTGATTCCATATAAATTCCTTGCCTGAAACTAAAAATCCTAAAAACAAAATTTTGGGAAGGGAAATATTAAAAATCATCACATTTGGGAAAATATTCTCAGTTCAGTTTACTGCAAAAAACCTTGTCATTTTAAGGAAAAGTATTCCATTACTACTAATTTAGAATGGCAAGAAAAATATTTTAAAACCTTGTCATTTTAAGGAAAAGTATTCCATTACTACTAATTTTGAATTGCAAGAAAAATATTTTTTTACCACTGGTGCTATCACAGAAAAAATATCAAGAAAATCAGACTAGTTTTTAAGATGGTGATAGCTTCAACCAGTCAGTGTAGCTGTCTTCTTAACAAACTTCTCCAAACTTGTTATGTGCGTATTCGCAGGACATTAATCATGAGCCATATACCAAGTACAGGGCACGATCGAGTTTGTATTAACCCTTGTCCTCCTGAGCTATTTTTTGTAACACTTCCTCCGAAAAGGGACCCTCCCAAATATTTTGGAACGGAACCCCCTATGAACTTGGGTTTGCTATTAATAGATAGGTATGATCCTTCCCTATCCAACAATACCAAGATCATCAAAATTGGCCAAGGTTGTTGCAACAACAACCCCCCCCCCCCTTTGGAGGACAAGGGTTAAAATACTTTTTGTGTAAGTAAATGAGAAACTGCACGATTAAATACAAGCATAATTATGATTTATAAAATAAAGATTGTTTTTATTTATTCGTTTGAAAAATGCAAATACATGGTTTGCCAATTAACAACAGAAAACTCAATTGCACATGTGCAGATTACAATATCTAATTGCATTTCTGAAGTTTGATTTTGCTTAGCTTAAGTAAATGTGATGTAACAGGCAATGCTGTGTCTGTAAATACTGCATGAGTAGACATGATATTTATTGTGATTAACCAATGTTTTCAGTAATTTTCAGATATAATCCGAGCATGAAAATATGTTAAGTACATCTAGTATGATTATATGTTTAATAAATGCACATTTCTTGTTGCGAGTAAAGTGAGACAAAATTAATGCACACACGGTCAATTTTGATGCGTCCAATTCACAAGGCTTGTTTGGGCGAGTGCATTGGACAGCAATCAAAATACCGCAAGTACATTGATTTTGTCTCATTTTTTGAACATAATGAAATGCATATTTATTAATTTAATTCATACACGACAGAAAACAATATTGTATCTTTTGTGAAAAGAAATAAGGCCATCATTATATGACCTTAAGAGATTTATGGCCAAAGTACTTGTGCATTACTGGAAAATTTTGTTTACCAAATAATTCATGGACTTTTCTATGGCTCATTTTCTGACATATAGCCATGCTTGTAGCATCATCTAAGCTCAAGCTGTGCAATGCAATCTTCATACAGGGGCCGATTTCACTGACGTCTTTTATTCATCACAAATTTAAAATTCATTACAAAACTAGATGGACATATTTTGCATACATGAGAATGGATTTCTTGAAAAAAGCAGGAAAAGAAAGCATAGTGAGTGGAGCACAAATCCACTGGGGTCCAGGGGGCCGCCTTATAGGGGTCCTCCAGGGGCCCCGGAAGCTGACTGATTTTGGCTATTTTGACACCTTCTGAAAGGCCATTTCATGCAGTAAAAATTAACTACCGTATTGTTTCTAATAAACGCCCATGGGCGGCAACATTTCTTGAAGGGTGGGCGATTATTAGAGACCAATTTTCAACATCAAAATTTGCACAAAATCGCTAAGTAAGCTTAACAATTACGGCAACTTACTGTTATATGGCCCCCGATAACCCAGAAGTACCTCAGTGGTACCGTTTCCTGTTACTAGCGATTGTTGGTTAAAGCTTAATGATACACGAAAATGCTACAAAATTGAATGTTTTTAACACTTCTCTTTGAAAATTTTGGGGGTGGGCGTTTAAAGAGACTGGGCGTTTATTAGAAACAATACGGTAACTGGCTACTATACAAAGTTATTAAGATATCCTATATGGGTTAAAAATCAGTATTTCATTTAATTATCAAGACATTTCCTTCATATATAATGTCACCTCAGGTCAACCTCCCCCCCCCCCCAAAAAAAAAAATAATAATTCAAATTCTCATGCCTGATTTTGCGATTGATTTTCAGAAATCTATTTTGTGGATTCATGCTGCGTATTCAAATGCATGTGTTCGCTTACGCGTTATACCTACGCGTCCTGCAAAGTTGCTCGTCAACACGCACGCACACACAGTGTGTGAGGTGCACAAACATGGCGAGTTGAATGTACATCCCCAGAATCTACATGGATGTATATTCCATGCTCTCGTGTAGTTTGCCCAATATTGCATACATTTTTAAAGTCAAGTTTCAAAACACAGAACTCAAGTTTCCCTGTTGCTCTTGGTGTTATCTCAGAAATGAAGGGAGCTCAAATGTTATGAACTTCTTTGAGGTATTGCTGACATTGCACACTCGACTAAACATCTTTTGTGTTTCCCGGGTTTTACCCAAGCCAAAGTACACCCTCTCCTATTGTTATCTTAATTTTAACCATTTGGTATAGCGTCCTCTCCTTTTGTGATGGCCATTCTTCTAAAAGGCTTATGAACTTTCGTTTTGCAGCAATGAAGTTGAAATTTGCAATGAACAAATCATGTGAAATCAGTTTGGTAATGCCAGACTTCAATATGTAATATAATGAATTGTAAGGATTTACCTCACAGTACAATCGATAAATATTTTGCTATAGTCTCTTTTATATTTTTTGTCATCGCAAAGTGAAAAGGCATTAGTAAAAAGCAAAAATTATCACAAACGACATTTGCGATGACCCAGCAATGGATTTTTGTTTGCAAGACTTGAAATCATCGCAAGAACTATGTTTGTGAAATCGGTCCCAGAAATGCAATATTGGAGATAGTCTGTCACACAAGTAAGAAAAAATAAGTTGTTGAATTTTTACCAGATGTTTTGAACTTGCACAGCAAGTATTTTAAACATTTCATTTTAAGAAAAGCAATTCTTTAATACATATATAATAAAAAGTTTCAGAAAAGAATAAAAAAATTGTTTTCAGTTTGAAGTAATAAAATGCACCTCTTTGGGGTAAATTTTGTTATGTACGGTGCCAATATCAGACTTCAAGCAAAACTATTGATATTTTGGTCATTTTTTATAATAGAATAACAACCAAACTTATCAAAATTATCATAAATTTCTTTCAAAAAATTAAGTAAATTGCAAAGACCTTATTTTGAGAAAGGATCATATTGTTCAAAATGTTGAGTATCAAAAGTTTTACATGCATGATTTTGTTAAAATCTCAAGTTTGACCAAAAGTGGGTAAAACCCTTACAATTATGAGTTCTTCATTAGATTTGACTAAACCATTCTGTCCAATGTATGAGTCTTAAAGTTAAAACCTGAGGAGGACAACCTGAAAAAGTTTGTTGGAAGGGATTTGTGCAAAAGTTGAGTCTACAAAAATTTGTTGGAAGGGATTTGTGCAAAAGTTGAGTCTACAAAAATTTGTTGGAAGGGATTTGTGCAAAAGTTGAGTCTACATGGGGTCTCCAAACACACACCAAATTAAACATTGTCCAAATCACCCCGTCCCATCAAGGTATATTTGAACATTACTTAAGATGTAATAAAATTCATGTTTAATTTTCTCCTATTAGGCCATTTTAAAAAAAGTAGTTTGTCTCAAAGCTCTCCTCTCTTGAAAAACTCTTGTTTTATTTATTTATTTATTTTTTCTTTTAGATTTTTTTTTGTGTGTGACAGAAGTCATGAGTGCTATTCTAGATAGAAAAGAGTTCCATATGTACTTCCTCGTCATATTTACATGTCAGATACCAAATTAATGTTAAGATTGGCCTTTTTAAAATAAAAAAACAGAATAAAGAACCAATTTAATTAGAAATTTTATGTTGCAAGTAAATCTAAAAGGAGTTCATGTGGAATTTTTGCCAATTATGAAGAATATTTGTCCAAAAAAATTAAAAACGGCAAAAAAAATATATTTTCCGACTTTTTGAAAAACTAACACGCACATTAAAACTAACGCGCGCTGGAGCTTTGAGACATACAATTAATTTTATTTGGCCTTACATATTTTCCAAATATTGGAAAATTTAAGAATTAATAAATACAATTTCAATAAACTGAACAAGAGTCTGCAATTATTACTGGTGGTTTCAAGTTTCAAAAGCTGCGTTTCTGTAAGCGCCCTGGATATGGAAGAATCTCCTTTTCTCTATAGCAGTGATATCCTTACTCTGGGAATGGATGGTCTTTGTGTTTGATCCTATAAAACAGAATAGAATAAGCAAACACAAACAAAAAATCACATCAGTGGTCATTCATAGAATCTTATGTAATATGTAAATCTTATGTAATTCAATCAGGAATACACAAACTGAATGATTTAAAGGCACTAAACGGGTATGGGAAATATTCAAAAATCAGTATATCCAGGATACAATTGGTAGATTTTAAATGAGTTCGCCGTCGGACAAGTTTTGAACTGTCAAAACTGTGACAGTTCAAAACTTCCCCTACGGCGAACCCGTTTAAAGTCTACCAATTGTTATGAATTCCTGTCGTAAAAGCCTTTCTCAAAAAAAAATGTATCCAGGATATTTGTCTTTAAAATTCTTACTATTTATGGAAAAAACAGGTGAAAATCCTAGTTTTTCAATTAATTTGTTCTTTGCCATCTGCTATCAATATTGATTACGCATTGTGTTTAGTCAAATGTGACTTTTGTGATTTTGCTGTGTGCATATTTTGTTGGATTTAAAGCATGTACACAAAATTATTCCAAGCATGTCACATGCTGGTCATTATCTGAAGTAATTGTTGTACCTGGCGATTTTTGTGTGTAAAACTAGAATTCTTATTAGATTATGCACTATTACATATAGCTTACCATTCTAGTGCACAACCCCTGTAATCACGATTCAAGGCAAGTAACTGTTTCATTTCTTCCGGATTCAGCTCAAAGTTTAGTGTCTGAAAAAGGAAACGGAATGTCATACAGCATTAGCTATTCAAGCAGTTGAGATCGATGTCATCTTTGAAATGGTATGTAGCCATAAATTTAACCAGGTGATACCAGACTCACCACCACTGCTATGATGGTGATTTTGTCTCCATGCCGAAATAAAAATGGCGGATTGCCTTGTATCTCCCCTTTAAATCTATGGCTCAAATGGAGGTATTTGGTTTTTACTTATGATGCATCTCATCTATTCATAGTGCACAAATATTGAAAACACATGTTTGCTTTCAGATTAACAAAACATTCACATAATATTTGCAGAGTTTGTCTTCACACACAAATGGACATAAGCCCACAGAGTTGATTTTGGCGAGAACTGTGTAGCTGAATGTCCAAATTTAAGCACCACGGCTAACGCTGCCATTCATTACACGTACCCTGCCTTATAAAACTGAAACCCAGTAACCGTCTTTTCAACCAAAAACGAGGGTAATAAATTTTGTGTTTTTGGCCTTCTGGACATTAGTCAGAGGCCTCAGTCATTAGTTAGAAGGAACGTCACTGACTGACAAGTGATTTGGATGGCCATCTGTAATGGAGTGTGAGGGCTGTGATAAGGCAAGGTACATGTAATGTCAATAGCCGGTATATAAAGTCTGGGATCTCCCCTCTATTATCTATGCAGATGGCTTTGGGTTATTATGCCTTCAAAAAACCCATATAAACCTGGATGACGGAGAAGAAGGCCAAGGCTGCAGTACTTCCCTCACTTAGCACCAATGAGTCCAGGGGTCGATTTCACATACAGTACAACCTCTTTTATCCGAACCTCATTTATACGGATTACTCTGTTATCCGGCTGAATAATTTCAAAGGAAAACATGTTTTGTCATTGCCTATTATCATGATTTAATGCATTTGAAGGACATTTTTGTAATTTTTACAATCAAAAAGCACTTACAAAGTTATTCACACATTATACCACTTCTGATTGACTATTTTATGTTACACCAATTTAAAGACTTATATGTTAATAGGCAGATTTACACAAAATTCTCTTATCCGAATTTTTCACTTATACGGCCATTGTTTGGTCACATCATGTCCGGATAAAAAGAGGTTGCACTGTACCTTAAAATGCATCGTTAATCCATCGTAAGACCAAAACCCATTGTTAGCTAAAACTAACTCTTGACCCCACGCAACATTTTTTCTAATGCATAATTCATATATACCTTATGATGCGTTGAACACTTCCGAAGGATTTTCATGCCTTTGTGATATCTAGTTGTAATAAATGCTAGTGAAATCGACCCCTGGTTTCGGCACTGTATGACTATGTGCATGCGGTTTTTCGCTTCTTCAGGTTTTTTCTTTACTGTCGCTTGAAAATAATTCCATCATTATCTGTACCACCCAGGTTATGGGAAGCTGAAAAAAGGGTATATATTACAATTGCGGAACCGATATGATGTGCTCTGAAATTAGAAGCACTCACTAACTGTTCAAGTAAAAAAGGTCAAAGGTTTTGAGATGCCGGAACATGTCCTTTATTTTGCTCTTCCAAAATTTGGCTAAATTTCGTCTCAAATTCACACTTTTCCAATAATTTGGATGCCTTCTCTACCAAGTTGGATCATATTTCCATCTATTATTATCCTTCATGTGTAATTATTACTTATCCACTGAGTGCTATAGTGTCTTTGATGCCCTTAAGCTTAACCACCACCGGGACTTGCTGTGAACCACCGGATTTGTTGCTGTGAAGTTGCACTGCACCATTCACCATTCTACATCAAGGGCTGGGCCCTGCGTGAGTACCAAACCTATACCCACTTGCATGCAGCCCAACCTCATTATTTAAGCTTTTGTTGTGTGAATGATTCTTCCATGTGTACACATGACCAAACCAAACCATGTTAAACTACCAGTTGATCTCTGTACTAGCATTTTTAGTTTGCTTCACCACCAACTTTTGTATGAAAGAACAGTATGAAATGCCTTATAAGCTTAACCACCATGACCAGCTTAATGATTTCTTTAACATCTGGTACCCAGCCGCTAGCCTTGCTAAAATTAACCACCACTATTATTATCAGTTTCTGCAAGCTTCCTTTATCAGTAGCTTTGAATCCATTTTATCGATAGGGCTGCGTAAACCTTTATTTGATCGTCAACAGCGCAATATGAAACTGGTTTTACTCTACCTAAGCATCCTGCTAATTACTCAGTCATGCGATACTGAAATCAACCCTACACACCAAAATACCCATGTGGTGTTTGTAAAACTGCCGTGCGCTGGTCCCGTACCAGAACTGCTGTAGCTTGTGATACCTGCGATACCTGGTTCCATACTGACTGCATGGGCATGTCTTCTGAGTCGTATGAGAGAGTTAATAGATCAAATGTTAGTTGGATATGCTCTGACTGTGACAATCCAAACTACTCTTCATCTTTATATGATTCCTTTATATCTGAAACTTATAATAAATTTGACTCATTATGTACATTGGATGCTGATAGCATACCCAATTTGTCTACTTCAACTCTGAATTCTTCATCATCATCAGAAAGTTTTAATATAAGTTCTGACATTGGATCCCAGCTACAGAGATCATCTCCTAACAAAAATCCTCTTAGGAGAGCTAATGCTTCAAGACCACTGAAGATTTTATCTGCTAACCTTCAAAAAGCAACGGCTAAAAAGGAATCTTTCTGGGAAGCGGTGGACTCAAGTCAGCCTGATGTCATAATTGCAAACGAAACTTGGCTCACACCTGACGTCTTGAATAGTGAGATCATGCCTCCAGGATATAATACTCCCATCCGCCGTGACAGACCAGACGGATATGTTGGTGTTTTGCTTGCCACTAAATGTGGTATCATTGACAGTGAGGTCAAACTAGACACAGATTGTGAGATTGTTGCCACCAAAGTTTAGCTTAACCAACAACGCCCGCTTCTGATCATATCTATTTATCATCCCACCAACAACGATCTTCCTTATGCTCAGAAACTTTGCCAAGCCATTCGTGATGTTGTCTCTAAATTTCCAAACGCAACAGTCTGGCTGAGTGGAGATTTCAATTTACCAGACATTGATTGGGTTAACGAATCTATAATTAGACACCAGTATAGACGTGCCATCAACGAATGCTTCTTATCCACATTCAACGACCTGGGTCTCACTCAATTAGTCAACTTTCCAACAAGACTTAAGAACTCTAGACCTCTTTGCTACAAACAGACCATATGCTTATCTATAAATGTGTGCCTCTACCTGGTGTTAGTGACCATGAGATGGTGTTTACAGTTGCTGACGTATGTGCCAAACTTCAGAGACCAATAGTTGGCTATGGAAGAAGGCTGACATACCAGTCATGAAAGAGCACCTCAAATCCTTTGCCTCAAACTTCATCTTAAGTAATTCTACCACCACTCCAGTTGATGACCTGTGGATGAAATTTACATCTAATCTGCATGAAATCATAAGTGAATGCATTCCTCCAAAGTTTACCAGCACCCGTTTCAGCCAACCATGGATCAACAGACGCTTGAAATGTCTCGCCAGAAGGAAAAAGAGAGCCTACATCAAAGCAAAATCATCAAGATCAATTAAAGACCACTCCAGGTTCAAGTTCCTGAAGAAACAGATGCAATTTGAATCACGCCGTGTTATAACAATTATGTGTCCAACATGATATGAAGCTCCATCATCTTGGCATCTGTGGTGTCCTTCTTGATTGGATTGAAGATTTCCTCTCCGGTCGTATACAAGAAGTTGCACTTGAAGGGAAGTTGAGCCGTACCTGCAATGTTACATCCGGGGTTCCCCAAGGCACCGTTCTTGGCCCTCTTCTTTTCTTGGTTTTCATCAATGACATGCCTGACGTGGTTACATCAAATATTTGCTTGTTTGCTGATGATGCCTTGTTATACCGCACCATCAACTCTTCAGATGACTCTACCTCTCTCCAGTCTGATCTTGACCATCTTCAATCCTGGGAAAGTAACTGACTGATGTCCTTCAACCCAGACAAGTGTGAGGTTCTTCGCATCACAAACAAACATAACTCAATCAACACAGACTATACTATTCATGGCACCAAACTTAAGGTAGTTGATGAAGCCAAATATCTAGGTGTTACCATCAATAGCAAACTCCATTGGAAGCCGCATATTAACAGGATCTGCAAGAAAGCAAACAGCACCAGAGGATTCCTGCAAAGAAACCTAAGAAGATGTCCTCCATGTGTTAAGGAACAGGCATACAAGACCTATGTCCGCCCTACCTTGGAGTTTGCATCAACTGTATGGGATCCGTACCAACAAGAACTTGTGGCTCAGCTAGAGATGGTCCAACGACATGCTGCCCGACTTTGATCAAAGACACAGTGTAACCAAAATGCTGGAAGATCTGCAGTGGTCAACTCTAACGGAGCGAAGAGAGTATAACAAAATCGTTATGATTTACCGTATTGTCAATGGCCTGGTGGCTATCCCAGCTAGTCCACCCATCTTTGTACCAACCGGAACATCAACAAGAGGTCATCAAATGCAGTACCGTCAACAACACTACAGAATACTTGCTTACCAACACTCCCACTTTCCAAGTGCCAACAGGTTGTGGAACCAACTCCCAGCTACTGTCGTCTCAGCGCCAACCCTGGACCAGTTCCGGAACCAGCTGGGCAACTTGACACTTCATTAGAGAGGCTCCTTTTTTACTTGCACCAGCTTTTTTAAGCATTGTACGAGGGGGTATCAAAAAGTTTTAAACTTTACCCAGAAGAAATAGCGCCAGGAACGAAATTTCATTATGAGATACTTTAGGCATCTTTACATAGTCAATGTGCAAAGTTACAAATTTCTCCTACTTTTAACTGATTGTCTACAGACCATTTTTGTAGGGATCCTCTTTATTGAAAAAATCTGATTTTAGATGTCGATGAAAATCAACATTTCCAGGTCAGTCGTGTTTTATTACACCATTATTACGTCATTTATGGACCGATTTCTATAATTTTGGTACCAATGGAAAGAGGAAAACCTACCCATTACTATGGTATCAAACAATTAAACTTTGGTAGTGCCAATAAGATTTACTGGGCCATATTACCCTTCAAATGCAAGGAATTAATTACGCCGCATATCTTAATTTCCTCAATGCAGCTTATGTTTTAAGCGGGTAGGTAGATGACATCAATCACCCCTTGTAAAGAAAGAAAAACTACCTAAGAGACAATTTTTGGACCATAATGTTCATAAAGACGAGTGACTATTCTGACAAAATTTCATTGATATAGCTCAATCCCTTCTGGGTAAAGTTTAAAACTTTTTGATACCCCCTCGTATATATTTCACAGATGCACAAGCAGACTGTTCCCGCTGTCTCACAACTTTTGCACCGCACACAATACGATATTACTCTCGATGAGAGGCTTGTATTTACCATGGAAGAAGAAGAAGAAATAGCTTTACCTGCACGAATCATAAGCGGTTTGGTCAACATAGGATCTATGATCCAAATGGATAATCGCTGTAAAAATGCTTATTGTTATCACAACTATTATTAAATGTGGTAATAGGTTACTTGACAAACTATCCCTATTTTTGAAATCATTAAATTTCCTACAAGTCATGTAATTTTGAATGCAACAAATGCGTGGAGTAAACAAGTGTATGGCCTCGCATACAATGAAGGACTTTCTTTTCACGAGATCACTGAATCAAACAACCAATCAAGAAACATGCAGTGCATTTTCGTTATTGGTGTCTAGTCGCACACGCTCTCATCATACGCAGATTTGATTTGTAGGAAATTTAATGATTTCAATTAATAACTACATGTATAAAAACTAATGTTTACGTACTTCAAAATTGGCCTCGATACGAGATGGTGTGACACTTTTTGGTATGCATATAATGCCACGGTCCAAGGCATATCTGATCAAGATCTGGGCGGGGCTTTTGCCTTTCTTCTTTGCCATCTCAACGATGATGGCATCCTCCATTAGCCTTGGGTCGTCATCCTTGATCCTATTCAAAAGAAAAACAAATTTTAAATGAGTTTCTTAAACAATGTTGAACTAAACTTCCGCACAGATGGGTTTGTTCATCTATTCATTTCAAAATGGCTTTGTTTTTTGCTTATGTTCAATAATTTTTTTTTTCTGTGTATTTTTAATGGAAACAGGACACCTCGCCCCCCGTCATTCTCGCCCCCTACAATCTCGCCCCCTTACGGTCACTCTCGCCCCCGTGCATTCTTGCCTCCCTTCAATCTCGCCTCCCTGCAATTGTGTATATCCTATAATTATGTTGTATTAGTAAAAGATTGGCAGGCTTAGATTTGCCTTTGTCAGTATATCCATTCAAACAAACGATACTATAATCAATACTAATGTTGGATCTGCGTGGCTGCCAGTTTAAAATCCTGAACAGGTAGGACAACTTAGTAATAGATCTATGAATTACTTTAGGCTATCGCAGAC